>SOZL01000804.1:20221-32924 GCA_009733165.1 Naja naja | reverse complement strand
TTATCTAAATAAATCAGCACTGAGGAATGACATTTTGGGTCAGAAGCTCAGGCAGGTAGTGACATAAAGTATAAAAATCTGGACACAAGTTAGCAATTCAGCTTCTCTGATTTTCTCTTGGTATGGTTTTGGATTTGCATCAAGCAAAATTGGCCCATCATCTTAAGCCTGTTAGTATCATTGCTATGGAGAGGGGAATTATCCTCCATGTGTAACATGGTGTTTCAGTCCATTTTGGCATGTTGCCTTTTTGACATGGTAGAAGTAGAATGGACTGAATTTTATTTTTCCCACCAGCCATCAATTTGTGCAGTTCCACTTTGGAAGTTTTACACATCCTTCTGGATTTTTAATTATTTACTTGGAAAAAAAATTCTTTTTTTTCCTTTCATACATAAGTACAAGGTCATGTTATTTTTTCATTGGCAATTTGGTATTCAGCTTGGCTTTTTCCAGAAGGGACACCAGCAGACTGAGGTGCTCGGCGAATTGTATTAAACCAGATAAATGAATGAAGGGGGGGCTGCTCAGTTTCCCCTTTTCTCTTTTCTTTTGGGGAGGAAGGAATGTGGTTGCCAAAATGTATTTAAATTCAGTAATGTTAATTACTTTTTAAAAAATAAAGATCAGAAAAGTCCAGTAGAGATGGCATAAAAATGTTACATAATAAAACTTTTAAGCTGTTATCAGTAATACATGCATGATAGACTAATGTTGGATTTGCCAGCACTGAAAATAGCAATAGCTCAAGATACTAGTACATCTGTACTATACCAGATGATAATAAAGACTATTGTATTAAATATAATTAAAAGCGTATTGTTTAGGTGCTTAAAGTACATGATTAGAGTTGATAAAAACTGCTTACTATGCTTTAGAACAAACGTTAGGTCTTCTCAAAAGCCAATTCCACTGAGTTCAACTAGATTTACTTCCAGTTAAGTTTATAGGATTTTATTTTTAATTCATGTGAGTGACTGGAATTTAGAGAAAAAAAACATAAATCAAGCTCTAATTCTAGTCCTAAGCATTTTCTGCCATCTAGTGATAGTTTTGGTGCTCTCTGAGTTTGGTTGTTTGCTTGCAGACATTTGCTTGCTTGCAAACAACAGAGCTCAGAGAGCACCAGGGATGTCACAGTTCAACAGTAAGCTGCATCATATATTCTATTGAGTTATTTGTGATAGCTTTTTCTAGATTTAACCATCCTTTTCTTTGTCTTAATTGTTTGTGTTGTTTTAAAGATTCAGTTATTTTCATTGAAAGCAGAAACAAAATACATACCACCTATTATTTTACAGCCGTAATAGTTAAGTATCATAACATAATGGCTACTAAGGCTTTTTAATTCATGGTAGTGATGGGGAAGGAACCAATATGCTTCAGATGCAAAGAGTCAATGATGATGTACATATCAAAGGCTATAAAAGGATCATTCACAATGGATAAATATCATTACTATAAGATTGAAAGCACATGGATGGGATATGGATCTGATTTTTCCCCTCAGTAATACGGATTGTCATGTTGTTTCAATTCCTCCATGCCTATACAACTTTACCTGTACAATAACCTTGTACATTCTGTGGAGCCACATGAGTTGATATATACCTTGTCAACATGTGAACAGTGGGTGATGTCCTATCCTTGCCTTAGTAATAAGCAGGCATATACAATGGAATGAAGGTTGCTGAGCAGGGTTGTATCCAAAACTGTAAGCCACCCTGAGTCTCCAGAGAAGGGCGGCATATAAATGTAATTTTTTTAAAAATGAATTTAATGAGTACATAGACAGGCAAATTTGAAAATTTTAGTGATCCTATTGACATCAGAATAAGAAGTTTCCCATTTGTTGGGCACATAATCAAAGTTAGAGTCAGTTTCTGCATGAATTCTGAATATCACTGAATATAGCTTGGAACTCACCATAAATACTGGATTTTAACTTGTGCAGCCTACAGTCAATATGACTTGTAACTGGAAATCATGAAGCCTGAAGTCAGACTCATCTAGATGGAAGAGGATTCGGTAAGGCTGTGTTATGTATTAAGAACTATGAAGGTAAATTTTCAACCTGAAACTAAATAAAATAGTATTTTGAAGGTAATCAGCTCATGTAAAGCCTGTTTAAGGTTTGCTTTTTGTTTTTTTGTTAAAACAGCCAGTCACAAGTAGTATACCGTTCATTCTCCAAAGACACTTCCTTGATCCTACCTTGTCTGCTGACCATATGCTGAACTCTATATAGGCAGAAATAAAGACCAGAGAAGTTCTTGAAATGAATGTTGATAAATGTCCATCTTGTTATTGTTGCATGAATCATAGCAATTTTTCCTCTAGAGATGTCAGATTTCAAACAATTAGTTGAGGTAAATGGCAGATGAACAGTTTACTGGCCAATTCAGGAGATATCTGGTTACTATCTTCCTTTGAAAACAGGCAGCTGAAGTTGAAATGGCTACCATTTAAGGAAACACAGATCAACAGTAATAGGCCCATTTCACTACAGACATTAATTTTCTGCTTAGCCTAACATGAAGAACTTTGCATGCATTTTCCCTGCTTTAACTATTTCCTTAGAAACCCTTTTGAAAAACATAGAAATTTCAGTGATGTCATTCTTGGTTAAATTAATTTACCAGATGCAGCTTTTTACAACAATAAATGTCTTCAATGTAAGCATTTTCTTCTGGGATGGTCCAAAGATGCTGGCAGTTTAATCTTACACATCAATAGGGGAATGAAGTTTAAAAGATTCACCAGTTTATTTTATACCCTTATGCATCCAGAGGCATACAAAAAGTTAATGTCTTAACTCACATGTTACTCTCTTAGCACATGAACTAGGTCTAGGACACTAACTGTAACTTGGACAATTTACACACAGCAACAAGTTTCATTCCTAGATCTCTGAGTCATACAGGTAGTCCTTTTAGTGACCCTTTGAAGTTACAATGGTACTGAAAAATGTAACTTATGACCATTTTTCACATACAACCACCGCAGCATCCCAATTGTCACATAATCAAAATTTGGATGCTTGGCAACTGGCATGTATTTAGGACAGTTCCAGTGTCCTGGGGTCATGTGATCACCTTTTCTCAACCTTCTGACAAGCAAAGTCAATGGGAAGCCAGATTGATGTAACAACCAGGTTACTAATCTATCAACTACAAGGAAGGTCAGAAATGGAGCAAAATTCACTTAACAAATGTTTCACTTAACAGAAAATTTGGGCTCAATTCTGGTCATAAGTTGAGGACCACTATTATTGAAAATGGGATGGGGTAGAGGATGGATGAGGTAGAGGTTCTCACAGCAGAAAACCACCTGGCTAAAGTTCATCCTGCAAAGGATTTTCACAGCAATTTTTTCTTGTCAGAGGTTAAGCAGCTAGGCTGCCTTAAGGGTATATGGTGGCCAGAGAACTGACACAAATTTATTTATTGGTTTACCACCCCCACCCACATCATTCCAAATGATTATGGGCTGTTTTCCAGAATAAAAAACAATACTGCACAAAAACAGCACCTATAAAACAGCCACTGTTCAGGGAACAAAACCATTTATCCATACCCCTATGAATTGGATGGGACCAGTTGGTCTTCTCACCTAGACCTGAGGGAAAAGCCATTTTTCAAGAATGCTAAAAGACAGGCAAGGTGCATGTTATGTATGCAGGTCTGAAATCATTGGTTAAGTTTGAATTGTTCTTGTAAAGTGTTGGAAATGATTGGTTTAGAAAAGTGGAAAACCCTGCACTCTGATTGGCTGTCAGCCGCGGCTGCTGCTATAGGGCAGCAGCCAGCAGCAAAGCCAGTTGGGTCCATTCTGAGCTGTAGTCACTAATAAACAAAAGAGCTTGAAGCACTCCGCCTGTCTCTTCATGCAAACTTAACACTACGGCGAAGGTGGGATTCCCTGAAGAGAAGGCAACGGAACAGAAGAAGAGGGAGATGGCTGCCTGAACACCCCCAGCCCCGCCTCAATCCGACGGCAGAAGACTGGAGTCGATGCAGATCGTTTCCAAATGTATTTGAGGGAAACGATCTTGCTGCCATTTCGAGCAGCGAAAGAGGTTGGTCTTCCTTACGTACTGCGGTCCGGCAGTTTTCAAGATGGGCAGCATTCGCGGGAGCAGCAGATGAAGGTATGGCTTGGCCTGATCTGGAAAGGCTGTTAAGAGCCCATTATGCACCACAAGTATCAGCCTCATTAAGAGAACACGAGTTTTGTCGCGATCAGGGGAAAAACGAAAGAATAAATGACTTCGTGGCAAGTTTAAGAGACATTGGGGGTGCAGCGAATTCAACAGTTTAGAGGAGGCCATGATCGTTTCATTTTAGGCCTTAAAGACAAGGTGCTGCAGAGCAAATTATTAATGAAACCTAAGATCACGCTGAAAGAAGCAATAGAAGAAGCCCTCTTCAGCAGAAGCTACCAAGTCCTCAGCAGCAGGCCATGAAAAGATTAACAGCCACAAGCCATCCTGATGTGGAAAAGTCCACAACAACTCTGAGTGAGCAAAGTCAGATTGAGTGAGGTGGAGTGGGAGGTGGAGGAAGGAATTTACAGACTCAGAATGGAGCGGAAAAAGAAAGACCTGGGAAGAAAGAGGCAAGATTTCTACTGCAGAGGTTGTGGGGAAGCCATCCCCGCACTGAATGCTTTTAGGACACCATCTGCCTACGTTGCCAGATAAAGAGGACACCTAGCAAGAGTCTGCAAATCATCCAGAACTCCACCCAACAGAAGGAAGTTTGCTGCAAGCAAAGACAAAGAATTCAAGCCTAACAACCTCAGTGAGAAAGCGGCTGCAGCACAGAAGCAAATGGGAAGAATGAAATCATCAAACAGTAACTATTGGTCATTCTTCCCATTAAAAGCAGAAAGGTGCATGTCATGGTACTTATTAGAAGGGCTCCTTGCCAAATGGAAGTGGACTCAGCTAATACCTTCTATGGTGTCATGGGACACTATTCACAACTACTTCCCTAACATCCAAAGAAACTTCAAGAAGCAAGCATTGACTCTTAAAGACTACCAAGGGAACAAGATTCCAGTAGTTGGAACAAGAGAATTCAACGTGAAATTCAAGGGCCACACCAAGGCTCCTACCACTGACCATCGGACAAGGACCCCCCAAGTCTGCTGGGCCTTGAATGGTTCAACCCGCTGGGCATCGAGGTGATTGGCATCAATCACGGAGCAACACTGAGGGAAGAGGCCTGAAGTCTGAGTTTCCAGAGGGTTCAGAGACGGATTAGGCAAGTACTTGGGGACCCCATATCCTTTAACATAGATCCCAAGGTACAACTACAACTGTTTAAAACCCAGAAGGGTTCCATTTGCATTAAAGGAAATTGACAAACAATTAGATAAACTAATAGCCCAAGGGGTTTTTAGAGCCCACTGACCACTCCAGGGAGACACCCATATCAACACCAGTCAAGGCTGATGGGTCTGTAAGAATGTGGAGACTACAAGGGGACATTGAACCATGCGCTACAACAGAGCGCATATCCAGTTCCAGTAGTGCATCATTTATTACATTCTCTTGAGGGGGCACAGTTTTTGCCAAATTGGACCTGGCACAGGCATATCAACAGTAACAGTTGATGATGCCACTGCAGAAGCTCCAAACCATTGTGATCCATAGAGGTGCTTTCAAATGCAAAGGTTGCAATTTGAGTAAGCATAGCACCTGGCATCTTCCAAAGCCTTATGGAAAGAATGTTACAGGGGTTGTGGGTGGTGCCATTTGATGGAGATGTTTTAATTTCTGCTGAAAATGACACTCAGTTACAAGAGAGACTCAGAGAAGTCTTGATCAGATTCAAAAAAGCGGGGTTAAAAGTCAAAGAAGAAAAATGCACACTTAGAACAGATAAAGTGGAATTCTTGGGTTACATGATCGATAAACATGGCATCCACCCCACAGAGGCCAAAGTTCAGGCAATCAAAGAAGCCCCCAGGCCAAAATGCAAAACAGATTTACAAGCATTCTTGGGACTCATTAACTTCTATCATATGTTTCTACCTCAGAAGGCAACTATTGCAGAACCCCTACATAGGTTGCTAGACAAGAAATCTACATGGGTCTGGGGCAGGAAGGAACAAGCTGCATTTAACAATATCAAGAGACAAATCACGTCTGATTCTGTACTGATACAGTTCTCTGAGAACTTGCCTGTTGTTCTGACTTGTGATGCCCCCCTTTGGAGTAGGGGTGTTGAGCCACATGCTTCCCAGTGAGGGAAGCCCCTATTGCATTTTACTCGCACCTTGACTAAAGCAGAGAGAACTACAGCCAACTGGACAAGGAAGCCTTGGCAATTGTAGCAGCTGTCAAGAAATTCCATGAGTATCTATATGGAAGAACATTTACTGTTGTCACAGATCACAAACCTCTTTTAGGCATTGTGGCAGGGGACAAACCAACGATCAATCCTGTCACCAAGAATGCTGAGATGGACTGCTTTCTTGCTGCTTATTCATACAAACTGATCCACAGACCTGGTAAAGGCTTGAGTCGCTGCCCACTTCCTTCACACATTGAGGACCCTGTTCCTGAGACTCACACCTTTTTTCTAGAAACTGTTGCAAGCTTCCAGTACACATGCTGCTGAAATTGCCAGAGAGACTGCCAAAGACACACATTATTGGCTCCTGTTATAGGCTGGATTAAGAAAGGTTGGCCACTTCAAGATCTACCTCAACTTGTCAACCTTTAAATCCAGGCAAACTGAATTATCTGTGTTAAGAGATGTATTTTGTGGGTAACAGGGTGGTTATTCCTGCAAAACTACAAAAGAGGTTTTGGAAATGTTACATGAGGGTCATCCGGAATTGTCAGAATGAAGGGATTGGCCAGGAGTTATGTATGGTGGCCAGGTATTGACAAAATGGTTGAAAACTGTTGCATCTTGTCCCAACTGTCAGGTAGTCAGGCCTGCCCCCACCTCTCCCCCCACACAGGAATGGGAATGTCCTAGGGGCCCATGGTCTGGATTCACATTGATTTTGCTGGCCTCACCAGAGGGCACACCTTCCTTATTATAGTAGATGCATATTCCAAATGGCTAGAGGTTATCCCTATGGCATCCACCACAACTGAAGCTGTCATCAAACAGCTTAAAAAGCTTTTGTAACTCATGGGTTACCTGATGTGCTTGTTTCTGACAATGGTCCTTAATTTACATCCAACCTTTTTGAATCATATCTTAGCAGGGTATCAGACATGCCCTGACTGCCCCTGGGCATCCTTTGGCTAACGGCCGGCTGAACGTATGGTGACATTTACCAAGGAAAACTTCAGCAATTGGGTCCAGGGGACATCACTGAGAAAGTTGAAAAACTACTCAGTGTCCAGCATATCACTCCCAACCCATCAACTAACTTAACCCCAGCTGAATTGTTGATGGGTAGAAACTCAGGTCTCCCCTTGACTGCCTTCATCCCACTTATGCACCCAACACACCACTAGATTCCACTAGCAAAATTCGCACTTTCACTGTGGGTGATTCTGTTTATGCTAAGAACCTATGGGTGAACCATTATGGATTCCTGCTGAGATAACCCAAATCATGGGCCCCAGGTCTTACAGGGTACAAACGAGGACGGTGCCCCTGGAGCAGGCACATTGATCAGCTAAGATCCAGACTACCTCAGAGACGCACTGCTCCTCCCTGGTTCCCATACCTACTGCCTCTTCTAGAGGGGAAGGGAGGATTATGAGGATAATCAAGCAAGAATCAACCCCATGTAACGAGCTAACACGACAGGAATCACCCCAAAACCTGTCACAGTGCCAACAACCATTTTTACAAATGGAAGATTGCACACCACTACCTGATTTAGGTGCTGACATTGGGTTGGAGATGGATTGAGGAGAGACCAGGTTGTAGTAACCAAACAGGTTCTACCATTACTAGAAGTCCAAGTAAGGAAATGTCAGCAGACACATTTCTCTCTCACAAGGTGAGAACCTTAAAACATCTGAACAATGTAGGTCTCAACGATATAAGTAAGAGCCCACCTATTTAAAAGAATACATTAGATAGATTGGGGTTGGAGTATGGACTGAACCTAGTGGGAGGTGTTATGTATGCAGGTTTGAAATCATTGGTTTAGTTTGAATTGTTTTGTAAAGTGTTGGAAATGATTGGTTTAGAAAGTGCTGGGAAACCCCACTCTGATTGGCTGTCAGCTGCAGCTGCCGGTTAGTAGCAGCAGCAGCAAAGCCAGTCGGGTCCGTTCTGAGCTGTAGTCACTAATAAACTAAAGAGCTTGAAGCACTGCATCTGTCTCTTCATGCAAACTTAACAGAATCAATTATTCTTATAGCGATGAACTCCCCTTCACTGGATAGTGAAGCTAGATTTATGTCAGAGATGCCTTAAGTGAAGTCTCTGCATTAAGCAGCAGGATAGACTGAGGAGCCTAATGTCTTCCCTTTAAGATTCTGTGACTTATCATCATAATGATAACAAAAATGATTCAGGTTTGATCCCAGATATCTCAGGTAAAGAAGGCTATTAGACTTCTTTTGATGTTGGTAAAGCAGCTTTTCTCAACTTCATGATCTTCAACATAAGTCAACAGGGAAAATAAAAATTATTGTTAACAAACCTCAAAGGATGGATAGTCCTAAAACAACCTAATACAATTTTCAAATTCCTTTTTTTTATTTCTTTTCCAGTTTACAGATAGTCTTTATTTACTGGCTGCTTCATTTAAAGTTAAAGTTACAGTAAAGTAAAACAACAACAACCCACCAAGCTTTGCACACAATTTTACTACCATTGTAGATCAACATTCAAGGGCTTTGCAACTGACGCACATTTACAGTCTGTGCAGTATCCTGTGATCATGCAATAAATTGTATGCTTGACAACTGGCTTGTAAGAAGTAAAGTGTCAAGGCTTCAACTAATGAACCCAAGCAAATCAGAACTCTGAGACTTGGTTCCTTCTCAAAGATATTCTTGATTGAATACATCCTATTGGCACAGCTTCAATGGAAAATCAATTCTAAATCTTTTCTGTGGGTTTCAATATAATTAAACTAGGAACTCCATGCCCAAGTGTCACAGTCACGTTGGCTAATTGTTAATGGTGGGCTCTTCAGGTATTCCTTCCCCAACCTTATCAGTTGCCAGTAGAGATGACCTTGGTTCTCAGAGAAAGCTCTTTGTTGTGTCTAATAATGCAGTCCAACCTCATTCCCCCCCCTTTCCCCTCTGTGTGACAACTGAGGAACAGAAAGATGGCTGTGGCCAGGTTCGGTTTGAAGTTAACACAAAGGTAATGGAGAACACGGAAATAAAATTGCAAGTCACTGTCATATGATGTTTCACTTAATGACTAAATGGCAAGTGATGTCATAGCAGATTATTTTCTATATAGCAACCGTGGCACTTAGTAACAGAGTCAGTGATCCCAGTCATTGTCGCTAATGGAGGACTATCTGTATTTCTTCAATTTCCTTTATAGTTACCTTTATAGTCCCTCTTGTTTGGGGATTTATTTATTTATTTTCATTATTATTATTTTAATAATTTTTTATTATATATAAATAAAAAGAGCAATGTGTTCAAAATCCATACATAGAGTGTGTTGCCTGGTTACATTTCTTGGAGTAATATTCGCCATAATCATATTAATAGTCTTCTCTAATGATAATTTCATGGTGACAGTGCTTTTCCCTCATAACATTGATAGATGTTAATTAGTAAAACTAATCAAAATTAATCACAATTAATAACTTACAATAAACAACCCTGATCATGAGATTAATCTTTCTCTTGTAATCTTCACATTTCTAACTCCTGTTTCTCTTATTTAACCAATTAGAGAACAGATCCCATACCTCAAAATATTCAGTGTCTTCCTTTTCTTTAATTTCAAATGTTAGTTTATTCATTTCTGCACATTCTAAAATGTTTGTTATTATCTTTTCTTCTGTGGGAATCTTCTCCCCCTTCCAATGTTGTGCAAACACGCTTCTGGCCGTTGTTAACACATGTACTATTAAATATGCATTTCTTTTACTATATTTATCCAGTATGATGCCCAACAGGAATATTTCTGGTTTTAAATCTATATGTTCCCTTATCGTTTTTTCTAGCCAGGTGTGCATTTTAGTCCAGTATTTTTTTTGCTTTTGAACATGTCCACCACAGGTGATAATACGTGACTCTTGTTTGGGGATTTATAATGTCTTTCCGCAACTTTCTCCAGTCTCATAGGAAAGTTATCAAAGGATCATCTCCCCCCAGAATTACAATTTAGAAATTTTTGCCATGGTTCTTGGTCATTTATTAATTCTTTGGCCATTCATTTTATTTATTATCAGAAATCAATTTATGACCTTTATTAGTAACTTTTTAATGTGTTTCCTAAGCACTGCACATAATGCTATTAGTCATCATATACATTACTAAAATAACTGTATGCTGTAGAGAATAGTCTGTTTTCCTAATTCAAACACAAGTACCTCTCTCTTTCTAAGGCATCACAGAAGGAGCACCTGGAACAGGAGATAGAATAGGCTCCTTTCATTGAAATTCAGCTAATAAATACTTGAACTGAAGCCCACAATTACAGTTCCAGAATGACATTCTGAACATAATGGAACATATTTTAAATAATGACTTTTCAGAAATATAAATATAGCTTTCATTTCAAAATACAAATATAGCTTTTGCTTCATGGTTACTATAGCAGTTAAAAGTTCAATATTTTATGTGCAGTGCATTTTGTGAACAGAAAGTTTCAATCTTTCTGGGACACATTGAAGCAGATTTTTAATTAAAGTGCTCCTCTAGTCAACCAAGCAATGTTACTTGGCATTTATTTACCTGGACGATGCATGTAGAATACACATTTCCATAACAGAGGCATATTATTTTATTTAACTTCTTTAAAGATTAGATTTATTTATTTAAAATATTTCTACTCTGCTCACAATCCTAAGATCCTCAGAGCAAGTTGCAACCCTTAAATATATCAGGTGAAAATTAAACTGAAGTAAAACAATAAATTGTTAGAATAATACCCAGCGATAAAAAAAAAAATCAATGGGGTAACAGCCAGGTTTAACTGCCAGCTAAAAAGCATTCAGCCCTGACACCAGTCTAGCTTTCAGAGAAAATATTCCAAAACCAGGGATTTTTAGATAGAGTAACCTCACTTGTAGCCTTACCAACTGTGGGAACTGCTCCCTCAACCAAAGTTAATATAATACACACTAGAAGATGTATTCTCTCAAGCATCAAGATCCTAAATCATTACAACCTTTAATCTCATTACTAAAGCTTGAAGTCCAGTTTTCAGGATAAGTATTTTTGAGATTTGGCAGCTGGCAACAGGACATGTTCTTTATTTGTGGAAAACACCCTAAAAATGTCAGGAATAATTCAATTTTATTATATATGATTTGCATGGTTGCACTCATGCTCAAGGTTTATTTCTTAGCCAGAGAGTAGTGCACTGTAAAAGACTGCAACACCAGAAGGCCTATAAGCTTTCTAAAACAATGAAATTACTGCTACTGTGTATTATTGTGTTTATAAAGCCAGATATGTAAAATAGCCAGAAAAAGCCATGACAGTGGTTAAAGGTCCCTGGATCAAATTTAGATAGGGTAGTGGAATTTCTTCTAAGATGACCAAGCAAAAATGGTGGGAGTTCTCACACATAATGAAGAGGGAAAGATAAAGAACATATTTTTCAGGCCCTAAGACCAAGGGCCCTGTTTACTCTGCTTTGGAGCAGAATGTTATTACTAAATTTGCCAAGATTGGGTGTCTGGATGGGAACAAACAGGATAGGATGAAGATGAAGCCAAGAATGCATAGGATGAAGATGAAGCCAAGAATGCAGAAAATGAACTCTGAATACTAAGCTTCCACTCTACTGTTATTCCATAATTTTGAACTGTTTGAATAAAATTTTCATTTGTCCTTGACTTTAAAAAATACCTCCAATAACTGCAAAGGTGGATAGTTGAGGGATATTTGTGCTTAATAATGGGGATGCAGTGGCTCAGTGGCTAAGACGCTGAGCTTGTCAATCAGAAAGGTCGGCAGTTCTGGTGGTTTGAATCCTTAGCACCATGGGCTCTCCTGTTACTTGTCCCAGCTTCTACCAACCTAGAGTTAAAAGCATGTAAAATGCAAGTAGAAAAATAGGGACCACTTTGGTGGAAGGTAACAGCGTTCTGTACCTTTTGGCATTTAGTCATGCCGCGGCCCACACCACAGAGATGTCTTCAGACAATGCTGGCTCTTCAGCTTTGTAACAGAGATGAACACCCCTGGAGCCAAAATTACTAGCATGCATGTGTGAGGGGGAACTTTACCTTTACCTTTAATGGGGAATAGTTTGCTAATTATGAAGCTGACTTCTAAAATGTAACTATTACTATTGTATTCATCCATCATTTCAATTTTTTTCTAGTTAATCTCAAGGAACAATAGAAACCTGAGTCTAACATGAAAACCCAGATATCTGCTTTTATCCCACATTTACCCCAACAGCACTATCACAGACCCTCAACAACTTTGCACATAGAATTAGAGGTAATTTTGTCTGCTCTTCCTTTAAGCCATCATGATTTACAAGGTCAAAGTAGTATCAGAACATGTTAACTGCCAAGGATGCTCAATTATAGATCTAAAGGTATCATTTTGGAACAGCAA
>SOZL01000804.1:0-19221 GCA_009733165.1 Naja naja | reverse complement strand
CTGGCCCAGGCATATCAACAGCTAACAGTTGATGATGCCACTGCAGAGGCCCAAACCATTGTGACTCATAGAGGAGCTTTCAAATGCAAAAGGTTGCAATTTGGAATAAGTGTGGCACCAGGCATTTCCAAAGCCTTATGGAAAGAATGCTCCAAGGACTGCCAGGGGTGCCTTACTTTGATGATGTGTTAATCTCTGCTGAAAATGACACTCAGTTACATGAGAGACTCAGAGAAGTCCTAACCAGATTCAAGAAAGCGGGGTTAAAAGTCAAGGAAAATGCACACTTAGAACTGACAAGGTAGAGTTCTTGGGCTATATGATTGACAAACATGGTATCCACCCACAGATGCCAAGGTTCAGGCAATCAAAAGCCCCCAGGCTAAATAAAAACAACTTGCAAGCTTTCCTTGGACTCATTAACTTCTATCATATGTTTCTACCTCAGAAGGCAACCATTGCAGAACCACTACACAGATTACTAGACAAAAAGTCTGCATGGGTCTGGGGCAGAAAAGAACAAGCTGCATTTAACACTATTAAGAGACAAATCACTTCTGATTCTGTACTGATACAGTTCTCTGAGAATTTGCCTGTTGTACTGACTTGTGATGCATCCCCTTTTGGAGGGGGGTGTTGAGCCACATGCTTCCCAGCGGAAGGAAGCCCCTATTGCATTTTACTCTCGCACCTTGACTAAAGCAGAGAGAAACTACAGCCAACTGGACAAGGAAGCTTTGGCAATTGTTGCAGCTGTCAAGAAATTCCATGAGTATCTTTATATGGACATTTACTATTGTCACAGATCACAAACCTCTTTTAGGCATTGTGGCAGGAGACAAACCAACACCCAGATCCTGTCACCAAGAATGCTGGATGGACTGAATTTCTTGCTGCTTATTCATACAAACTTATCCACAGGCTGGGAAAGACATTGGGCATGGATGCTTTGAGTTGCTGCCCTTCCTTCACACATTGAGGACCCTGTTCCTGAGACTCACACCTTTTTCTAGAAACTGTTGCCAAGCTTCCAGTACATGCTGCTGAAATTGCCAGAGAGACTAAAGACACTTTATGGCTCCTGTTATAGGCTGGATTAAGAAGGGTTGGCCACTTCAAGATCTACCTCAACTTACCCAACCTTTTAAATCCAGGCAAACTGAATTATCTGTATTAAAGGATGTATTTTGTGGGGTAACAGGGTGGTTATTCCTGCAAAACTACAAAAGAGGTTTGGAAATGTTACATGAGGGTCATCGGAATTGTCAGAATGAAGGGATTGGCCAGGAGTTATGTATGGTGGCCAGGTATTGACAAAATGGTTGAAAACTGGGTTGCATCTTGTCCCAACTGTCAGATAGTCAGGCCTGCCCACCTCTCCCCCACACAGGAATGGGAATGTCCTAGGGGCCCATGGTCCAGGATTCACATTGATTTCTGGCCCTACCAGAGGGCACACTTTCCTTATTATAGTAGATGCATATTCCAAATGGCTAGAGGTTATCCCTATGGCATCCACCACAACTGAAGCTGTCATCAAACAGCTTAAAAGCTTTTGTAACTCATGGGTTACCTGATGTGCTTGTTTCTGACAATGGTCCTCAATTTACATCCAACCTTTTTGAATCATATCTAGCACAGCAGGGTATCAGACATGCCCTGACAGCCCCTGGGCACCTTGACTAACGGCGGGCTGAACGTATATGCGATTTACCAAGGAAAAACTTCAGCAATTGGGTCAGGGGACATCACTGAAAGTTGAAAAACTACTCAGTGTCCAGCATATCATTCCCAACCCATCAACTAACTTAACCCCAGCAGAGTTGTTGATGGGTAGGAAACTCAGGTCTCCCCTTGACAGCCTTCATCCCCTTACACACAATGCACCACTGGATTCCACTAGCAAAATTTGCACATTCACTGTGGGTGATTCTGTTTATGCTAAGAACCTTATGGGTGAACCTTTGTGGATTCCTGCTGAGATAACCCAAATTGCAGGCCCTAGGTCTTACAGGGTACAAACAGAGGATGGTGTCCTCTGGAGCAGGCATTGATCAGCTTAGATCCAGATTACCTCAGGAACATGCAATTGCTCTCTCTGGTTCCCACACCTAGTACCTCATCTAGGGGGAAGGGAGGATCATGAGGATAATCAGCATGCAAGAATCAACCCCATGTGTGCGAGCCAACACGACAGGAACCATCCCAAACCTGTCACAATGCCAAAATCCATTCTTACAAGTGGAAGACTGTACATCACTACCTGACTTAGGTGCTGACATTGGGTTGGAGATGGATTGGGAGGAGAGACCAGGTTGTACCAATCAAACAGGTTGTACTATTACCAGAAGTCCAAGTATGAAAATGTCAGCAGACACATTTCCTCTCTCACTGGATGAGAACCTTAAAACATCTGAACCACGTGAGGTCTCAACACCGTAAGAGCCCCACCTATTTAAAAGAATACATTAGATAGATGGGGTTTGAGTATGGACTGAACCTAGTGGGGAGGGGTGTTATGTATGCAGGTTTGAAGTCATTGGTTTAGTTTGAACTGTTCTTGTAAAATGTAAGAATTGATTGGTTTAAAAGTGGGAAAACCCTGCACTCTGATTGGCTGGGCGCTGCTGGCTATAAGTAGCAGCCACAGCCCAGCCAAAGTGGGTCCGTTCTGAGCTGTAGTCACTAATAAACAAAAGAGCTTGAAGCACTCTGCGTCTGTCTCTTCATGCAAACATAACACAAACTATAAAACCACATAAGAGTAAACACAAAATTGGGCAATCACTGACATTCCTGATGGGTCTGGTCTTCCTTTCCACCAATGGCTGATGGTGAAAGTTGCTGATAATTATAGTCCAGTTAGATCTGGATGCCCAGAGTGTCTATCCCCAATACTGAAGAAGGAATCCGATGCCTAGTTCTTTAGATTCTGCCACTCTTGGATGTATTCTGGCTTTATTTTCACAAACTGTTATTTTACATATATAGATCATTATTTGAAATACTGGCTGCTTTTAAGAGGCAACCTGTCAGTTACAGAAACCATATTCAGCCATGCCATAAGCAAATGAAAACTTCATCAAAGTGTGGCTAATTCTAATGGCAATAGATGGCAATGTTTGACATTAAGCATAAGGAAGACAACACCAATAAAAGAACATTTTTCTTTTTTAAAAAAGAGGAAGCACTGGCCTGGAAAATCATACAGTTTAAATGCAAATTACTGCCTGTATTTTCTATCTGATTGTTTACTGTTTACAATTACCTGAAGGATTATTTTATTTAAACATAGGGCTTTGGTGAAAATGTTACTTAATTTTAAGATCAGCTTATTTAATTGTGGAATTTACTTTTACTTTAAATCTGGGGCAACACATGTTCTTTGTTACTGAAAGCTCTCATCCAGGCAAACTGGGGGAAGAAGCAGGACTTGTTAACACAATTGTCTGGAACATCTTCTCTGCAAACCCATTGAAAGAAATACAAGGTTGTGCAACAAGATACTTCTGGCTGCAATCCACCTGGATGGTCTCTGGTCTTTGAAATTAATTGGAGGCAGTCAGGCACCAGATCAATTAATTTTGTTGTTGTTTTTTCTAGGAAAATGCCTGGTGGCTTTTGCCAATTTTTGCTTTTTGTTCCCTTCCATTCGGGGGATATAACAAATTGTGGTTCAAGACAGGGACAGACAACATGGTGCCTTCCAGACATTAATATGGACTACAACTCCCACAATGATTTCCTATTGATCATTCTGATGGGGCTGCTGGTAATGTAGAGGCAAGCCATTTGGAGAGCACTGGGTGGTCTACATTAGTATTATCTGAATGAGAAGAAGCCTTTTGCAAACACCTGTTTCCTTCATCTTAATGTTCTTTCTTCCTTCGGTTTAATGATTAATCAGCTCCTAGTTTACCATCACACCTAAACACACTTTCCAACATTTTCTTCAAATCAGGATTGCAACACAGTTTAATCCTCCTTGATAATCTTGATCTGAAAAGTACAGTTGTACCTTAGTACTTGACTGCTTTGAAATTTGTCAAATTTGGTACTCGAAGCATTTTGACGTGAAAATTTTGTCTCAGTGCTTGTTTGTTTGGTACTCGATGCACAAGCTAGAACTTGTCATTGTTGATTGCCTCATGACGAATACATTATTTCTTATGGGAAAAAATTGTTTGGTACTCGTCATTTTTGGTACTCATCACACCTCCCAGAAACAATTAATGACAAATACTGAGGTACACTGTAAAAGAAAACTACAACTTCCAGTTCACATTTCACAGCTAACTAAGGTTTCATCAACCCAGAACTTAATTCAATAACTTAAGCCAAATGCAGAAAAAAAACAAAAGAAAGGAATGCAGAAGCACAAAACTAGTTCCTGTTATTATTATTTTCCTCTTTGACTGAGAGATGTTATGTCTGAACTTTTCCCTTGTCAATTGGATTGGAAAAAAGAAATCCATCAGTTTATTTTTAAGTGGACAGAGAGATAATAAAGTGAATGGCAGGTAAGCAATTTTGATGGCAGGTAAGCATTTGGTAATAGGGAAGAGCAAAGTAGGTGCAAATAAATAAGGTGCAAAGAGATTTGCCATCTTTTTCTAATGAACTCCAGCAAGCTGGGACACATTATGGTTGCTACCTAATTATCTGCATTAGCAGCATCCCTGAGACATAACATCTTGTAGGGCATTCTTTCAAGAGATTACATCATTAATTTTGATCCAGGGAGAAACAGAAATAAGGGAAGGCAGGGATAAACAGAGGAAAAATATAGCTATTTCAGTTGTACATCTGGGCAACTGGGGCCCTACCAAAGATTATTCTCTTAGGTGAGTTTTGAAGGTGGTTTTGATTGTTGTAAACCAGGGGTTTCCATCCGGGGGTATGAGACGATATTCCAGGGGGTGTGAAAACTTGGGTTAAGAGGTTTCAAAACTATAGTGTATGTGCATTATATGCATATAATTATTTATTTTTGTAAGGGGTGCGAGAATATATCAGAAGCATTCTAGGGGTGCAGGGTATAGAAAAGGTTGGGACCCCCTGCTGTAAACAGTAAGTTGTCAGACAAGTGCAAACGTATCTGGAGATAGAGAAATTATACTCTTTTGAAAGAGTAAGAAATCACTGTGCTACTAGGGGTGTTGCAGAGAAGATCATCACCAACAGGGATATTTCAAGAGAACAATGAAGAATAAAGCAAGCATCTATTTTGTATTGTATATTCCACCTTTCCCAAAGTAATCAGAAAAAAAACTTCTGCTAATACATCTGTAGCATACAACATGTACATTATCTCACCATGTAATCTATGTCACAGGGAAAATCTATGTGGTCACTAAGAACTGACAATGACCTGATGGCACATAATCAAACATTACATCTGTGCCCTTCTATTGCTAAAAAAAATTGTTTTGGGTAGCCATATCTGAATCCTAATGATTCAATTGCCTGGTTGGAGCCTTGAGATTACAAAATTACCAGCTGGTACATTACAACTTTATTTAAATTAAATTTTGATGGAAGAAAACTACCAAATCTTTAACAGCTATTTGCCTGCAACAATAGTGCAGTTGTGCATGGCGACATTAATCACTGCGAAGAAGCCGATTTGCATATAGGAAGCATCTGCAAAATATACTTCATTAGAATTGTGATAATATTGTAAAGATTGGTTTGGAATGTTTTTTTCTCATCTGCCACACACAGTAAGTAAAAGTGTTAAGTCATTGAATATTAACAGTCCTTTTTTTAAAGTACTTGAAATTAGTAATTAAACCTTGCAAATGTGAGGTACTCCCTTTTTAATGCATCAAAATGCAGTACTTAATTAAACCATTTCATCCATCTAATTATTATTATTATTATTATTATTATTATTATTATTATTATTATTATTACTTATTAGACTTGTATGCAGCCTCTCTCCTAAGGACTCAGGGCTCACAATATAAAATACAATACAATAAATTACCTAAAAAAACAATTAAACAATACAAGCCCATGATACTCTTCCATGATACTCTATTTACTTTATTTTCCATTGTGGCACTCTACTTCCATTTTTATTCATTACTCATCCATTCATGGATATTATTTTCTGTAGATGCATTCAAGAATGCAGGAGATGCCAGAAATACACTTTTAAAAAATATGTACATATTATTATACTGTTGTCCATTTCCTAAAAAAACAGAATTGAGAATCTTTAAAAATATACTTCCTGGGAAAATAGGAATATAGAGTTTAATTATTTAAATTATCATTATATCTTCACCGCAGTACAGATTTATCTAGGCAAACATTTCAATTCCATTCTACCTAAAATTCTGAACTGAACCTCAAATTTTAGACATAAATAGTACATTTTGATTTTCCTGGAATTATGGAACCTTTCACATATTAGTGAAGATGTATCCACATTATGCCTGTCATGAAAAGATATTTCTGTACGAGACACAGCCGATTAGAAATGGTTAATTGCAAGAAAACATCTCAATGATTTCCTCAAAACAAGTAGTCCTTAAGAAATGGCAAGCTATTTAACGATATGCAAACCAATGACTGACACCCCAAAACTACATACCAACCCATTTCAAAGTTATGACATGCAGCGCCCCCACTGTCATTTGCAGAGGATGCTGCAACACCATCCCCTGCCTATCTCCCTTCCCCCCACATCCCCGTGCTGCATTTAGGTCTGCCTCCTGGGAGCAGCCACCATTTTCAGCACCCCAAAATTTCTTGCTAAAATGGGGGCTGCTTGCAGAGCTTTCTAACCCTAATCAGCTATCCTGCCATCAGCTGTCCATGGGGACCCTGCAAAGCTCTCCTGCCTCTGTAGACTTTGGGGGAAGGGCCCTTGCACAAAAGGCAGCTTCAAAACAAGCTTCCCAAAACCTTTCCTTATTCCCTTCCTTAATGCTCTCCCTCCTTCCCTCAGAAAGCCACATTTTTTCAATTTAAAAAAAAAAGTTGAGAGGGACAGACTTGTCGGTCTTTCCTCCCTTTCCTAGCCTTTAAGTCCTAGCTGGACTCTATAGCCAGTCAGGTGCCATTGGGTTCATAACTTTGAGGAGTGTTTATAAAAGTAAAAATGAATGTATTCAAAACGGAGTGGTGCGGTGATCTAGAGGTGGAGCTCTCAGGAGGCTGTAAGTTCAATCCTAAATAGAGACAGGACACTGAGAATATATCTGTCGAACAAAACTCTGCATTGGCAACAGGAAGGGCATCCAGCCATTAAAACACTCTGCTAACTCAATTCAGTTGCCCAGACTCCAGTCTGCAAGGGATTATGGGGTGGTTAAATGAAGATGATGACTTCTGTATTCAAAACCTTTGTTATGTTATCTTTTCCTTTGTAGGTTTACAATTTAAACTACATCCATTTGGATGCAAAATTGAGATGGTGTTTATAGTGCTTACAGAGATAGATGAAGATGGGACAGCAATAAATACTATTGAAGTCCATGCATTCACACCATGTGCTTTCAAATGAAAAATGATTCTGAAGCCAGAATTTTTTAAAACTCTTGAGTTTTCAAGTTTTTGTGTTTTTGCATTTTACCCCAAAATCTCAGGAGCAAAACTCTTGTGGTTCAATTACCACTTCTTTCTCCACAGTACAGAACTCTAACACTAAGCATTATTGTGCTTTCCAGTTTTATTGAGAACTTGATAGGGAATCACCATATAGTATTATTCATCTTAACATTTCCTAAGAGTCAAGCCTGTAAATTACCTTTCATTTGCCACATTATGTTCTTAGCTGACTGTTGTAGCAACAATACTATCTAATTAACAGAAGGTCTTATTTAATTGATGTCCAGCCAATATTTATCTCGATATAAAGCCTAAGATTACAATAATGACTTATTAGCAAAGAGGTTTCCATTTTTACTTCCTTTGTTTATAGCAGAAACTGTCATGTTTTAACATTAAGCAGAAATGTCAGTTCCCAAAAGCAAGGCCCACAGCACCAAGATGCCTTTTATTAGCCAAGACATATGGTGCTTCTATCAGTACACAGGTTATCCTTCAAGATCAGATACATGCAGAAGTTGCTTCGTTGTTTCAGCTGCTGGTCTTTTATTTTCAGTTCCATCCTTAGTGCAAATAATTTGGCAACCTATGAGATGATTCCTGGAATTTAATATTCCTGGAACAATATATATTAAAGCGTCTTTTTATCAATATGTTTGAACAATTAGGAAGAAAAGAAACCACAGAGAAAAGTTAATGTCAAAATGAAATTGAAGAGGGATGAACCCATCCAAGAGAACTTTGCAGACTATTCCACAGAGGCAATTTACCATGAAATTTGGAGGCCTATGGTCTGACTGAACTCCATGCGGTTGCACATCATGAATTTAAACTTGTCCAAAGTCTTCTTTCTGCCTGGCATATACCAATAACCTATTCAGTTAACAAGGTTCAGACCTTTGGCACTGAAGGAATTCCTGGTCAGGATTTGACGAGCCTTGATTGTCACTCATAAAGGGTGGTTTACACTGAGAATCTGCAAGTAGACTCAGAGGCTCCAAATGCCCACACATATGCAAAGCCTGAATCAATTGGGTTACATACCCTGATGTAGAGTCACAAAGCCAATGGAGAAAAAGAATCTCCTTTCTACCAGAAAGTGTGCAGTTAAGCAATGGTCTTTGGAGGCATGGTCCTAATACAGTTTAACAAAATAAAGAAGATTTTTTTCCCAACACACATTGTAGAGGTTTATCGCATATATGATTCTAATGTTCCTAAAATTAAAGGACAATAGAGAATAATTTATATACTTTAAAGTAATCTTCCGTTCTCCTAACAATCATTCTATTAACTAAATTAGGCTGTAGCTTGGTTCTATTAAAATCGAATCTGTTTTCACTGTGCCACAACTTTCCCCAATAGTAGTAGAATAATTTTAGTAGACTAGTTATCTTGTTCTTCTTGAGATAAGTCATTGGTATCACTAAAAATCACTGATGGAGATCGGATTAACATATCTTGGACCATGTTATCTCAGTCATTTAACTTTATTCATGTATGGCTTTGAATTAGGTAGTCCTCAATGTAGGCCCACAATTGAACCTAAAATCTCCATTGCTAAGTAATACATTTCAGTGAGTTTTGCCCCATTTTATGACCTTTGCCACCATTGTTAAATGAATCGCTGCAGTTATTAAGTTACTGACATAGTTGTTAAGTGAATCTGGCTTCCCCACTGACTTTGCTTGTCAGAAAATTTCAAAAGGTGATCACATGACCCTGGAACACTACTACGGTAACTATCATAAATACGTGCCAGTTGCCAAGCATCCAAAATTTGATCACATGACCACAGCAATATTTGTAAAGGTGAAAAATGGGTTATAAGTCAATTTTTTTCAATGCCATTGTAACTTTGAACAGTCACTAAAGAATAGTTGTATGTCAAGAACTACCTGTTCCATATTCAACATAATCCATAACCCTCTGCTATAAATGGTTGTTTCACCATATTGTATTGCCAATCATGCGCAAGAAATCTGGAGTCCAGGCAATTTAAATGAATATAAAGGTTTATTGTATGTTAATGTTCGCTATAAGAATCTCAAGTACTAATGGTCAAGGCAAATTGGCGGTAGATAAGAGTCAATGGAATTCAAGGTGGCTTGACTTAGACCTCTTGTAGGTGTGAAGGGACTCAAGACTGATAATCTGCTTGACTCCTCCCTCAGGCTCAGCCTGGTTGTCTCCTACACAAATACATGAAGAAGCAAAGCACAAAAGCCTACTATCCCAACTCATTGTTGTTTTTATGAACCTTGCTTTGGCTAGAATGATGAGATCATGTCAGGTTATATATACCCAGGCACCTACCAGAAGGTGCAGCCCAGCCTATAAGAATGTCTAACTGCATAACTGCATACCTACTTACTAAACTATTTCATGAGGTGTGCTGATAGCATTTTACATCGTCATTCTAAGCTTGCATGTCTTCTGGTTTTTTTATTATAAAAGTACTGAATTTTTATCTACTTTATCTCAAAACTATTTTGTGAATTGGTCTGATGAATAGGATAGAAAAACTATATTATATATATTAATTCTATTTACATTAGCACCATAAAATCATTAATACAAGTAAGTAGAACACCCCATGTGATAATGGTTAACAAATTTAATATAATATAATAATTATAAATATAAATATTTCTTAATCATTCAGAATCTATTATATTTAATTGCAGTAATACATTTTTGGGAATGTCCTGCTCAAAGCTCCCAAGTTTGTGCCCCCTTTTTTCTTTATTTTCATGAGGATGATTATAGCAGTTAACTAAAATATTTGCAATTTTATATTTTTTAAAAATGCAATTATAGTTAATATGAATTTTTGGCCCCGATTAATATAAAGAAAAATGTAAGAGTCTGTGCAAAAATTTAAGAGTCTGTTCCAAAAAATCAAGCATAATTGCATATAAATTATGTTTACAAAGAAATATTTATGTATGTTGTCTAACAAGCTGTGGGTTTTATTCATATTTAGCCAGAATTTGGACACCTCTTCGTTAGCCAAAGTTCAGTATAATTCAGAGTCTACTGATTTTATAGTATCCCTTATCTATGCGCAGCCTCTCCTAAAGTGACTAGAAGATTTAAGAATCAAAATCAGAATAGAGCTGGAAGGGACCTTGGAATCCAGCTCCCTGCTCAAGCTTGGTCCTATACCATTTCCAAATGACTGTTCAATCTCTTCTTAAAAATCTCCAGTGATGAAGCACCCACAACTTCTGAAGGCAAGCTGTTCCACTGGTTAATTGTTCTCACTGTTAGGAAGTTTCTCCTTAATTCCAGGCTGCTTCTCTACTTGATTAGTTTCCATCCATTGTTTCTTGTCGTACGTTCTGGTGTTTTGGAAAATAAATTAACCCCCTTCTCTTTGTGGCAGCCAATGGTAGTATGCTGCTGGTTTGCACCGGTTCAAGTGATCTGGTAGCGCCAGTCAACAGTTGGCCCCGCCCACCTGCCCCCGCCCTTTCCTGTCCTATATTTCCTTTGTTTGTAACTCAGCTGATTCATGTGGCAGAGCGGACTGCTGCGCCTCAGCTGTTTTACTCACCAGCACTGACGATAAGGTAAGTTTTCAAGCTTAAAATTGCCTGTTTTAGAACACAAAGTGTGTGCCCACAGAACCAGTTGTAAAAAAGTTTGCATTCCAGCACTGGTGGCAGCCTCTCAAATACTGGAATACTGCTATCATGTCCCCTCTAGTCCTTCTTTTCTCTAGACTAGCCAAACCCAAATCCTCCAACTGTTCTTCATTTGTTTTAGTCTCCAGGCCTCTTAGTTGTTCTTCTTTACAGTTTTCCCAAACTCTCAACATCTTTTTTATAATGTGGTGACCAAAACTGGATACAGTATTCCAGGTGTAGTCTTACTAAGGCTTTATAAAGCAGTACTAATATTTCATGTTATTTTGATTCTATGTCTCTGTTTACACAACCAAGGACTGTATTAGCTTTTTTCGCTGCTGCTGCACCCTGCTCACTCATGAACAGAATATGGGGAGTCTTATGACTGTAATGAAGCCTGGAATTTCTGAAGCCTGGAATTTCTGTTAAAAAGTTAATGGACTTTTTTGCCCATTAAAACCCATTGAAAAGGCTAGAAACCAGCAGAAATGTAAATCATGTTCATGTGACTATAGAAAACTGCAACTGGCTGTAAAAATGAGTCGGTTTCCAAGCACATGAAATAAGATTATGTGACTGACTGTTCAATCGTTATGTGACCGGATGTTAAGTAAGGACTACCTGAACTAATTTCTAAATATGCCTGTGTTATAAAAAGTGTTAAGTTTGCATGAAGAGGCAGACACGGAGTGCTTCAGATCCTAAGTTTATTGTGACTTTCAGCTCAGAACGGACCCGCTTTGGCTGGGCTGCGGCTGCTACTTATAGCCAGCAGCCACAGTTGACAGCCAATCAGAGTGCAGGGTTTTCCCGCACTTTTTAAACCAATCATTTCTAACATTTTACAAGAACAGTTCAAACTAAACCAATGACTTCAAACCTGCATACATAACACCCCTCCCCACTAGGTTCAAACCCCATTTATCTAATGTATTCTTTTAAATAGGTGGGCCTCTTCTAAGTTGGTAAAGTCACAAGCACCCCCAATGTCCCTTAAACTTGCCACGAAGTCATTAACATTCTCGCTTTCCCCTTGATCCCGACAGTAAAACTCGTGTCTCTTAATGAGGCATGATACTTGTAAGTAATGGGCTCTTAAAAGCTTCTCCAAATCAGGCCATTCCATTACCTTCAGTTCTGCAGCTCCCACCAATGCCTTCGCCATCTTGAAGACTGCCGGACCTCAGTGCGTGAGAAAAACCGCCCTCTTCCGTCTCGGGAATATCGGTCGTTTCCTTCCAGGTACATCTGGAAGCAATCCGCATATGATTCCCAGTCTTCCGCCGCCGGATCGAACAGGGCTGGGGGGGTGTTCAGCGCAGCCATCTCGCTCTTCTGTTCGCCTTCCGCGTTGTCTCTTCTTTAGGGAGATCCCACCCTCGTCGCCAGTGTTAAGTTTGCATGAAGAGTCAAACGCGGGGAACTTCAGTAAGAGTTTATTCAGTGACTACAGCTCGAACGGACCCGAGTTGGCTGGGCTACGGCTGCCTCTTATAGCCAGCAGCCGTAGTTGCCAGCCAATGGGAGTGCAGGGTTTCTTCCCGCACTATTTAAACCAATACCTTTTAACATTTTACAAGAACAGTTCAAATAAACCAATAACATTCAAACCTACATACATAACAGCCAGCAGCCGCAGTTGACAGCCAATCAGAGTGCAGGGTTTTCCCGCACTTTTTAAACCAATCATTTCTAACATTTTACAAGAACAGTTCAAACTAAACCAATGACTTCAAACCTGCATACATAACAAAAAGGGTCTTCTTCTGCACCATATTTTTACGGTTCAGTATGTTTGAGTCCTCTCTGTTTGTTCTGATTCTTACATCTGAACAAGAAATTGTACCCACCTACCCCCCCATTGGAAATTCCTTTTTCACTGTCTCCCCTTAAGAGAAAATTAGGGGGAAAGATTTGGTAACAATCACGAAATTATTGTCTGCAAATTGCTTGCATACTTGATGCTATTAGTACAGCTATAAATAATAAATAGTATAATTATGATAACATTTTCACTAACCTATTTAGATTCATATCCCTAAAGGAAGCATAATTAGCATGAATTAGTCCACATGGAGTTTGGAAATGAAACTAAATCTTTATGGTGAATCAGTTTTTGTTTTGCTTCTATAAAGATAGTTCATGCTATTTATTCTTCCTTGAATAATAGTTGCTCCTGAGTAAACAACATTTCCTTCACAGGACACTTCACTTTCCAAAGATCTTGGAAGCTGCTGTGTTCTGAATATTCTGTATTCTGCCATACAGAATCAAGCATAAAATTCAGCCATATTCTCCACCATGCTCTTTAAAATCCTGAAGATAATATCTTTAAGCAATACGTTTATTTTTCCCCTGTTGCATCATTGCAGCAGATAAATCTTTTCTAGCCAAAGTCTTAAGCAGTCTACGTGCTGAAGCCACTTCACATTTTAGGCCTATAAAGATCAAGAAGCCAAAACTTTGTCTACTTGGATTAGGCACATCAAAGGGCATCATAGCATAGCATAGCAAGAGATATACCTTCTCTTTTTTTAAAGTTATGTAGACAAATGCATGTCCAGTTATGAATTCCAGCTGTAATCAGATATGGCTTCTATGTCCAAGAAGAAAACCTGATTTGTAAATCTTGTGTATACAAAAGAGAAATTCCTTTGCTTGCTGCTTCCTGATCTCATTTTCTTTTAAAAGTTCCTTGTTCATGCTCCCACAGGAGCAGAAAGAGACAGCAAGTGACAATCTATGGGGCAACAGATGTCTTTCCTTTATGTATTTCTATATAACGTCACAATGTAGGTATCAGGAGAACATACTGTATGTCGCAACATCAAAATGGTTGGGGAAACAAGCCAGTTTGGTCCAGTAGTTAAGGCATCAGACTAGAAACTAGGATACCATAAGTTTTAGTTCTGCCTTAGGCATGAAAGCCAGCTGGAGGACCTTGGGACAGTCCCTCTCTCTCAGCACAGCCTACCTCACAGGGTTCTTGTGAGGAAGTAGGAAGAAGAAAGAATATTAAATATGTTTGCTGCCTTGAGTTGTTTATAAAAAAAATAGTAAAGGTGGAATATAAAATAAATAAAGGAAGTAATTTCACCCAAGGAAAAATCAAGAACTCCAGCAAGAGTTAAACTGATTTTATTTTTAACAAAGATCATATTTCTCCACAAGGGAAAAGGTACTTGAGAAAAAAACATGGAGAGAACATGTATAACTCCTGTATGCATCTTCATTTTATTTCATTGATTTAAAATAATTTTCATGTATATAAATTAATTTTCCTGCATATAAATAGCTAAGCAAGCTCGTATCATGTCATGCACACATCGTTTATGTAGAAAATGCACCTGCTAGCTGTATGAACATCTTGACCTTGAAAGGGTAAGGACTGACTTTCATCAGTTTGGACAATGGTCGTCATGCCAACTGTTAAGTTTGCATGAAGAGTCAGATGCGAAGAGCTTCAGTGAAGAGTTTATTAAGTGACTACAGCTCGAATGGACCCAACTTGGCTGGGCTACGGCTGCTTCTTATAGCCAGCAGCCGTAGTTGCCAGCCAATCAGAGTGCAGGGTTTTCCCGCACTATTTAAACCAATCCTATTTGACATTTTACAAGAACAATTCAAACTAAACCAATAACATTCAAACCTACATACATAACACCCCTCCCCACTAGGTTCAGTCCATACCAAACCCCAACCTATCTAATGTATTCTTTTAAATAGGTGGGGCTCTTGCGTGTACATTGAGACCTTCGTGGTTCAGAAGTTTTAACATTCTCACCCAGTGAGAGAGGAAATGTGTCTGCTGACATTTCCCACTGGGACTTCCTGTGAAAGAAGACCCTGTTTGATTGTTAGAATCTGGTCTCTCCTCCCAACCCATCTCCAGCCCAATGTCAGCACCCAAGTCAGGTAGTGATGTACAATCTTCCACTTCTAAGGATGGATTTTGGCATTGTGACAGGTTTTGGAATGGTTCCTGTCGTAATGGCTCGTTACACATGGGGTTGATTCTTGCTTGCTGATTTTCCTCCTGTTCCTCCCCTTCCCCTAGAATTGACATCAGGTGAGGGAACTAGAGAGGAACAAGTGCGATGTTCCTGAGAGAACCTGGATCTAAGTTGATCAATGTGCCTGCTCCAGAGGAGTCCATCCTCTGTTTGCACCCTGTAAGAACGAGGGCCTGTGAGAGTTATCTCAGCAGGAATCCACAAAGGTTCACCCATAAGGTTCTTAGCATAAACAGAATCACCCACACTGAATGTGCGAACTTTGGAAGTGGAATCTAGTGGTGCTGGGTGCGTAAGGGATGAAGGCGTCAAGGGAAGACCTAAGTTTCCTACCCATCAACAACTCTGCTGGGGATAAGTTATTAGATGGGTTAGAGTGATGTGCTGAACACTAAGAAGTTTTTCAACTTTCAGTGATGTCCCCAGGACCCAGTTGCTGAAGCTTCTCCTTGGTAAAACGTACCATGCGCTCAGCCCGCCGTTAGAAGGGTGCCCAGGGCAGTAAGGGCATGTCTGATACCCTGTTGTGCTAAATAGGATTCAAAGAGGTTGGATGTAAATTGAGGGCCATTGTCAGAGACAAGAACATCAGGTAACCCGTGGGTTACAAAAGTTTTCTGAGCTGCTTGATGACAGCATCAGTTGTGGTGGATGCCATGGGAATTACCTCTAGCCATTTGGAATATGCATCTACTATAATAAGAAAGGTGTGCCCTCTGGTAGGGCCAGCAAAATCAATGTGAATCCTGGACCATGGGCCCCTAGGACATTCCCATTCCTGTGTGGGGGCAAGAGGTGGGGCAGGCCTGACTACCTGACAGTTGGGACAAGATGCAACCCAGTTTTCAACCATTTTGTCAATACCTGGCCACCATACATAACTCCTGGCCAATCCCTTCATCCTTACAATACCAGGATGACCCTCATGTAACATTTCCAAAACCTCTCTTTGCAGTTTTGCAGGAATAACCACCCTGTTACCCCACAAAATACATCCTCTTAATACAGATAATTCAGTTTGCCTGGACTTAAAAGGTTGGGCAAGGTGAGGTAGATCTTGAAGAGGCCAACCTTTCTTAATCCAGCCTATAACAGGAGCCAACACAGTGTCTTTGGCAGTCTCTCTGGCAATTTCAGCAGCATGAACTGGAAGCTTGGCAACAGTTTCTAGGAAAAAGGTGTGTGTTTCAGGTTCAAAGTCCTCCTTGTGGCAAGGAAGTGGGCAACGACTCAGTGCATCAGCATGTCCAATGTCCTTGCCAGGCTTGTGGATAAGTTTGTATGAATAAGCAGCAAGAAATTCAGTCCACCTCAGCATTCTTGGTGACAGGATAGTAGGTGTAGGCTTGTCTCCTGCCACAATGCCTAACAAAGGTTTGTGATCTGTAACAATGGTAAATGTTCTCCCATACAGATATTCATGAAATTTCTTAACAGCTGCAACAACTGCCAATGCCTCCTTGTCCAATTGGCTGTAATTCCTCTCTGCTTTGGTCAAAGTGCGAGAGTAAAATGCAATAGGGGCTTCTCCCACTGGGAAGCCTGTGGCTCAAACCCCCCACTCCAAAAGGGGATGCATCACAAGTCAGTACAACAGGCAAATTCTCAGAGAACTGTATCAGTACAGCATCAGACGTGATTAGTCTTTTAATACTGTTAAATGCTGATTGTTCCTTCCTGCCCCAGACCCAAACAGACTTTTTATCAAGTAATCTGTGCAATGGTTCAGCAATGGTTGCCTTTTGAGGTAGGAACATGTGATAAAAGTTAATAAGTCCAAGGAAAGCTTGCAAATCTGTTTTGCATTTAGGTCTAGGGGCTTCTTTGATTGCTTTAACCTTGGCATCTGTAGGGTGGATGCCATGCTTGTCAATCATGTAGCCCAGGAACTCAACCCTGTCAGTTTTAAGAGTGCATTTTTCTTCCTTGACTTTTAACCCCGCTTTCCTGAATCTGGTAAGGACTTCTCTGAGTCTTTCTTGTAACTGAGTGTCATTTTCAGCAGAGATTAACACATCATCAAAGTAAGGCACTACCCCTGGCAGTCCTTGGAGCATTCTTTCCATAAGGCTTTGAAAGATGCCTGGTGCCACGCTTACTCCAAATTGTAACCTTTACATTTGAAAGCACCTCTATGAGTCACAATGGTTTGGGCCTCTGCAGTGGCATCATCAACTGTTAGTTGTTGATATGCCTGGGCCAAATCCAATTTGGCAAAGACTGTACCCCTGCCAAGTGAATGTAACAGATGATGCACCACTGGAACTGGATATGCGCTCTGCTGCAGCGCATGGTTCAGTGTCCCCTTATAGTCTCCACAGATTCTTACTGACCCATCAGTCTTGACTGGTGTGACTATGGGTGTCTCCCATCTGGAGTGGTCAGTGGGCTCTAAAACCCCTTGAGCTATTAATTTGTCTAATTGTGCATCAATTTTTTCCTTTAAAGCAAATGGAACCCTTCTGGGCTTTAAACGAATTGGGGGCACCTTGGGATCTAGGTTGAAAGTGATAGGGGTCCCCATATACTTGCCCAATCCTTCGCTGAAGACCTCTGGAAACTCAGACTTCAAGGCCTCCTCCCATTCAGAGTTGCTCACGTGATTGATGCCAGTCACCTCGATGCCTAGTGGCTTGAACCACTCAAGTCCCAGCAAGCTTGGGCGATCCTTGTCCACGATGGTCAGGGGCAAACGCTTTGGTGTGGCCTTTAAACTTCACGTTGAATTCTCTTGTTCCAACTACTGGAATCTTGTTCCCTTGGTAGTCTTTAAGAGTCAGTGCTTGCTTCTGGAAATGTTTCTTCTGAATGTTGGGAAGTAGCCTGTGAATAGTGTCCCATGACACCATAGATAAATAGGAGCCTGAGTCCACTTCCATTTGGCAAGGCCTTCCTTCAATGAATACCTTCACATGTACTTTTCTGCTTCTCAAGGGTGAAGAATGACCAATGGTGATTGTTTGATGAGTTTCATTCTTTCCATTTGCTTCTGAGTTGCGCCCCATTTTCTCACTGAAATTGTTGGGCTTGAATTCTTTCTCAGGAAATTTCTTCCTACTAGGTGGAGTTCTGGATGATTTGCAGACTCTTGCTAGGTGACCTTTCTCACAACGTAGGCAGATGGTGTCTAAAAACTTGCATTCAGTGCGGGGTGGCCCCCCCACAGCCTCTGCAATAAAATTCTTGCCTCTTTTTTCCAAGGTCTTTCCTTTTCTTCTCCATTCTGAGTCTATAAATTCCTTCCTCCACCTCACTACAGTCTGAATCAGAATCTATTTGCTCGAATGGGTTGTTGTGGACTTTTCCACATCAGAATGGCTTGAGGCCTTGTTAATTTTCTTCATGGCTGCTGCTGAGGACTTGGTTGCTTCCGCTGAAACAGCTTCCTCTATGGCCTCCTTAAACGTGATCTTAGGTTTCATTAGTAATTTGCTCTGTAAGACCTTATCTTTAAGGCCTAGAACAAACCGATCACGCATGGCCTCTTCTAAGTTGGTAAACTCACAAGCACCCCCAATGTCCCTTAAACTTGCCACAAAGTCGTTAACATTTTCGCTTTCCCCTTGATCCCGACGATAAAACTCGTGTCTCTTAATGAGGCACGATACTTGTGGGGCGAATGGGCTCTTAAAAGCTTTTCTAAATCAGGCCATTCCATTACCTTCAAGTCTGCAGCTCCCGCCAATGCCTTCACCATCTTGAAGACTGCCGGACCGAGTGTGTGAAATACCGCCTCTTCCGCTTCTGGGGATATCGGCGAGGTCGTTTCCTTCCAAATACATTTGGAAGCGATCCGCATATGATTCCCAGTCTTCTGCCGCCGGATCGAACGGGCTGGGGGTGTTCAGCGCAGCCATCTCGCTCTTCTGCTTGTCTTCCGTCGTCTCTTCTTCAGGGGAATCCCACCTTCGCCAGTGTTAAGTTTGCATGAAGAGTCAGACGCGAAGAGCTTCAGTGAAGAGTTTATTAAGTGACTACAGCTCGAATGGACCCAACTTGGCCGGGCTACGGCTGCT
>SOZL01000802.1:9381-20532 GCA_009733165.1 Naja naja | reverse complement strand
TTATTAAGTCATTTGAAGTTTTCTAAAATTCGACCAACTATTTTATTATTATTATTATTAAGCCAGAGGGTGTTTTAAAGTATTGCTGTTTTGGTGTTTTGTTTTTTGAACTTTGGATCCAATTATATAGAAATTGTACCCTTTGAATAGGTATTACTGGCATCCAGAAGCAGGCATCCGTAAAATCAATCCAGACCCTGTGAATTCTAGAAATTTACCTTTCCAGTTCTTTAGAATATTGATGAAATACATGTTTGCATTAAGAGTTGGGCATCGCCCCTGAATTTCTTAAGCTTTCTGTGTGCCCACAAGAGAATGAGAGGATAATGCTGCCCTGTATCTTAATGTACCTGGCAGGTTCTACAAGTTTTATCACTCTGAATGCTGAGATAAATGACAGGTGGGACTACAGCAGATTACAAACCTGGGCATCTGTGCCCTTAGCCACATCCCCAAATTGCTAAACAAGGAATCCAGCCACCCAAAATTGTCCATCCTGGTTTACAGTTTGGCCATACGCTTGGTGGTTAAGGGCCATCTATAACACTTGGGTGGGATCACTTCACATACAGGGTGCAGGATTGGGTTTGGAATTGAATTTCTTTTATTTAATTGTGATAGGCTTATTGGCAGGCTTGGTGGTGAAGCTGCTGGCCTATAAACTGGGAGACCATGAGTTCTAGTCCTCCCTTAAGCATAAAAGTTGACTGGCCCAATCAGCAGGAGACTGTGAGTTCTAGTCCTGCCTTAGGCATGAAAGCCAGATGGGTGACTTTGGGCCAAACAGCAGGAGACTGTGAGAGTCCTAGTCCTGCCTTAGCCATGAAAGACAGCTGGGTGACTTTGCCAGAGTCCCTCTCTCATTCTCAGCCCAACCCACTTCACAGGGTTGTTGTTTTGGGAGAAAAGAGGAGAAGAAAGGAGTATTAGGTATGAATTACTTATAAAGTAATAAAGGCAGGAAAAAGTTAAATAAATAAATAAATAAATAAATAAATAAATAAATAAATAAATAAATAAATATGGCATCAAACTAAGTTGCCAATTTTCCACAGTTCTGATCAGGGGAACTAGGGATTGCATTCAGGTCAGGGGAAATAGGCTGCCTATCCCTAGTCCCTAGCCCTCCAGGCCTTCTCTCAAACATGAGCCCTACCTTAGCTGATTAGCACAAACTTGAAAGCTTCTCCCCTAAAGAGCAGGATGCATGGGGTGCAGAATTTTTTTTTAAAAAAAATCATGCATCCTTGCTCCCACATCTTTTAACTTCATCATGTGCTGGAAGAAAATAGAGCCTTTGTCCTTTCATAATTCATCTCCATTCATTGTTGGAGATAATAAAAACTGAAGTCCTGATATTCAGCCCATGATGAAGTAAACCTTTTGAACTAAATATCACCAGGTGTATTTCAAGGAAATCCTAAAGTTAGCAAAGATATGGTGACATAAATTCAATCAATCATCAATCAATCAATCAATAAAATCAACCAATCAGAATTATTTATTTATTTATTTATTTATTTATTTGGACTTGTATGCCGCCCCCTCTCCGAAAGGACTCGGGGCGGCTCACAACTAAGATACAATAATAAATATATTAAAATGAATTAAACTTAAACAATCCCAATAGGTAAAACTAATTTAAAACTAATTTAAAATTTAAAATGATTTTAACCTCCCCCCCCCACCCAAAGAGGTCAGTCCAGCCCGGCCTGCTCAAACAGCCAGGTTTTCAAATCGTGGCGGGAAGAGCGGAGATCAGGAGCCAAACGGAGCTCCAGAGGTAGTTGGTTCCACAAGGCGGGAGCTGCGACAGAGTAGGCCCTTCCCCGGGGCACCGCCAGCCGACACTGTCTCACAGATGGCACCCCGAGGAGTCCCCGTCTGTGCGCACGCACAGGGCGATCGGTATTCAATATCGGCAGGAGACGCTCCCGCAGAATAGAACTGGAATAGCCCCTATACCATTTCAGGTAGGTAACCAACTAATCCTTAACTATAAAAGGTATAAAAGCATATATTAAATTTAAATTAACACATTAATTAACGCTTAATGTCAACTTTAACTATTCTTGTCTCTATATTTATTTTATGTTTCTAACATTTTATTTGTACACCACCCAGAATCCCTCTGTGAGGGAAATGGGCAGTTCCTAAATTATACAAAAGCAAACAAACCAACAATAAAGCAATAAAGCAGTAAAGTTAAAAAATTAAACTATTAAAAAGGTGGAGGAGCATCCTCATATCACCAGAAACCCCCAGGTCATGTATGAGAGTTGCATTTTTGAGTTTCTACTAACAGAAAGAAAAAAAAAAAACAAGTTTTCCTCATTCCTGGCAGGCTAAATTTGGTTGACCGAGAAGCTGCGTCTGCTTTTTTTTTTCCCTAATGTGTGTAGCAACACAGTATTTAAGTGTGAGAAAGAAGTGCGTGCCCTACTCAGAAGGCAAACATTAAAACATTGTATTCCAATAGCTGGCCTGTGTGTTTATCCTCTTCGTTCTCTCCTTTCCCTCCCACAGGAACTGTGATATTGCCCTAGCTAATTAAGCTGGAATGTCAAAGCCAGAGATCTCTAGAGCAAGGACCCAGCAAGCCTGGATGGGTCATCAGACTCCCAACAAAGGGCATCCTAGAATGAACAACATTAATTGAGACAAAGCTAAAAGAAATAAAATCCATTATTCAGTAGACAGAAGAACGGCCTAGAGATCTTTAAACAAAATACCAGCAAGGGAAAAAAAACAACAATTCACATATGTCAAGAGACTTCCAACAAGCCTTTCTCTTCACGATGGTTTTCTCCTCACAAAAACAGAATCTATATTCTGAGATAATAGGAATCAAAGTCCAACACTTCTAGAGGGCCACTCAATGTTGGGCAGATACTTTAAATCGGGATGTTTGTCCCAAAGGTGCTTTTTCAAGAGGCAATTGGACTTTTTTTCCCCCTTGAAGACATTTTGCTTCTGTTCTAAGAAGCTTCTTCTGTTCTTCAGAAGCAAAACATCTTCAAGGAAAAACAAAGTCCGGTTGCCTCTTGAGGAAGCACCTTTGAGACAACCATGACTTGGATCAGTGGTCACCAAATGATGGGCTGGGACCACTGGTCCCACTGGTGGTCCGCAAGAAAAATGTGGTGGTCCCCAAAGCAATTAATCCAAGCTGCATGGGAAAACAAGACTGTGTCACCCACATGGTCTGCCCACCCACTGGCCCCCACCCTTTGGCCGAGAGCAAACCTTACCTTGAGTAGAGCCACACGAACTGGAACTGGAAGGTAAGAACAACAGCAGGGGAGGGAAATCCACCCCGGGGTGGCTTGCTGACATTGGTGGAAAGTCAGTCCCATATTCCAGAGCTGCTGTAGTCACAGGACTGGCCCTTTGGTCATCCCAGAGCAGCTGTTCCTCCACCCGGGTGCACCGGCCTGCCATGGACTGGAGGAGCTGCTCCTGGGTGACCAAAGGGCCAGTCTTCTGACTACTGCAGCTCTGGAATATGGGACCGACTTTCCCACCAACATCAGCAAGCCACCGTCAGTCAAAATTCATATTAGTGGTCCACAGGATTTAAAATTATAAGTTTGGTGGTCCCTGAGGTCCAAAAGGTTGGTGACCCCTGACTTGGATGACTGAGAATCTCCACAGACGCCAAGATGTTTCAAAGGTGAATATTTGTTCCATGGAACGATCCATATACAATTAGTCCTTGCCTTATGACCAGTTTGCTTAAAGACCTTTTGAAGCTACGATGCACCATGAAAAGGCTACTTATGACCTGGATCTGAAATTTTGATGTCACATCATTCCATTTTGGATGCTGAGAAACCAGCCCACATTGACATACTTTTTTTTTCAGATCCCCTTTAAACAGTCAACTACTCTAGCAAACAGACAGAAAGAAGGATAAGTAGGCAGGCAGGCAGGATAAACAACTTGGCAGAAGATACAATTTCCCCAGAATAAATTTTTGTGGCCTTTACCAAATGGTTTGACCTTTTGGGGAAAAAAAAGCAATTAAACATTGGTGACATGTTTAGCTTAATCCTAATAGACCTTGCAAGGAACAGAGCCATATAAACACTCTATGAGTCACTCTATGAGCAGAATGAATCCAGTCCAAGCTGCTGCAGCATGAAACCAGTATTTTCACTGGAAATGGAAAACTTTCCCACTGGACAGTGAAAGAGTTCTAATCTTGAAAGAGATTTAAAGTGATGCAATCAATTTTCCAGATGCTTAGTTACATTTGCTGATCCTCCACCTTTTTTAAAAAAAAATACACTTTATTAAATTTCTGTCAAAAAATAAAATGTAAAAAACAAAAAAACTAAGAAGGAAAAAATAGAGGAGGGGAAGATGCAGAGGAATAAAAGCAGAACAAAAAGAAATTTAAAAAGGTAACTTCCAATTTTCTTTGATACAATGACAAATGCAAAATACACTAACGTTTTGATTTAAAATTCAATAATACACAGTATTTTTATAATCATACACATCTGGTTTGGTTCTGCAACCCAACAAGACAGACTGACTCCAGAGGATAATTAGGACTGCAGAAAAAGCAAGTTCTACCAACCTGCCTTCGATCGAGAACCTGTGTACTGTACTAGTCAAAAAGAGGGCTGTGAAAATATTTACAGACCCCGCACATCCCGGACATAAACTGTTTCAACTCCTTCCCTCAAAATGACACTATAGAGCATTGCACACCAGAACAACTAGACACAAGAACAGTTTTTCCCCGGATGCCATCACTCTGCTAAACAAATAATTCCCTCAACACTGTCCAACTATTTACAAAGTCTGCATTACTATTACTATTAACCTTCTCATCACTCCTTATCACCCATCCCTCCCACTTGTGACGGTATGACTGTAACTTTGTCGCTTGTATCCTTACAATGTATATTGACTGTTTCCTAGTATGATTTGATTGCTTATTGTACCCTATGACTTATTATTAAGTGTTGTACCTGATGATTCTTGACTCTTGATGAATGTATCTTTTCTTTTATGTACACTGAGAGCATTTGCACCAAGACAAATTCCTTGTGTGTCCAATCACACTTGGCCAATAAAGAATTCTATTCTATTCTATTCTATTCTATTCTATTCTATTCTATTCTATTTCTAATTGTCAAATCCCAAAATTAATACAGTGTTTCTTTCAATGGTGGGATTCAAATTCTTTTACTACTGGTTCTGTGGGCATGGCTTGGTGGCTGTGGAAGGGGAAGGATACGGTAAAATCTCTAGTCGGAGGCAGTATTTGCCGGTTCTCTGAACTACTCAAAATTTCCATTACCAGTTCTCCAGAACTGGTTAGAACCTGCTGAATACCACCTCTGGTACTAAGCCCCTTTTATACAAAGAGTGCTGGAAGACACTGTGTGAGGTGCAAATCCTATTCAGGACTGTCCATTGCTGATGTGGCAGTTCAAAAGCCATTTTTCTTGGGTCATATGTCTTCCTATGTCTGGGTGTTCAGCAACTCATTTGGCTTTCCACTGGGTAAAGTTGTTGGGCAGTTGTTGGGCAAGGGCCAGTGAGGGGTTCCTGGATTTGAGTCTTCTGGCTAATGAATGAGGAAGATCAACATGCATCAGTAGGAGTGAGTTGCTCATAATTTTTTTCTGTATTCTCTCCCTAGTGCATCTTGCCTTCGTAAAGCTGGAAGTGCTATATGGCTCAGAACAGGAAGGCAGCAAGTCAGAGTAGTTTTAATACATCCGCTTATAATCCTCATGGTGTCGTTGAGTCTGGCATTGAACTTACTTGTATGGCAGCTGTCAATTCATATGGGGGAACAGTATTTTGCTGTGGAGTAGACCAACTCTCAAAAGGTCTGAGTTCCAGACCTAAACCAGCATTTAGATACCACTCGTGTGGAGGCTAACTGAATTTATTAAGCCGGACTCTGGAATACAATGAGTTCCAAAAGCAAAACACAAAAAGCAAAGACAGCCAGGATGCATTTTATCTAGGTGAGCCACCCACTGTCAGCTGTGCATTGGACACCGATGGCTGATCTGCGGGACAGAACAGCTAATCACAGCCCATCACTGCTGCTGCATTGAACAGCTGATCGTCAGCCTATCACTGGTGCTTTGAAGCCCAGTAGCTCATTTGCCTCATGCTGCCCCATCGCACAGCAGATCCGTGGGCTGCTCTCTGCTGATCAGCTGATCCTCGGCATTCTTTCACATGCCACTGCAGCCTCCAGTTCTACATCCCCCATCACCAGTGCAGGAGCTCCTTCCTTCCCCCAGTATGGGTTTCAGGGTTTGACACCAACCCTAATGCCTTGAAGGTAGTGGTGAAGCTCCCCATTTGGTTCCACATAATTTCTGGAGTTTGCTGTTCCTAGTATTGTTTTGAAAACACATATTTAATCTATTCCTTATAACTCTTAGCCTTCTTACATGTCCACCAAAGGTTTAATATATGCCTTCAGAGTGATTACATTCACAACATATGTTTGACACACCATTAGACTACTTTGACAATTTATCAGATCTTAAATACCAACCATATATCATTACAGAAATTCTCTTTCAAATTATAGCTCAAAGTGAATTTCAATCCCTCCCTCCACATGTTCTTCCACTTATCTAGCCTTATATTATATATGATTTTGCCCACTTATTCAGTCTTTAACATATTCATCTTGCACAGTCATTTTCAATGAACGTCTATAAATCTTTGCAATTACATACTTTTTCATTAGTATACAAATCCAGTTAAAGTTCACTTTTCTCATTTGTAACACCAAAATTCTCCTTATCCAGTTTAAATCTTTCTTTTAAAAAAAATTAAAATAAACTTTATTAAACATTAAAAATATATACATAATACAAAACATTTTGTAAAATACGAAACCAAAAAGATATACATAACCAATAAACATAAAACATAAACATTTCTAATTGCTTAGACATCAAACACTTTTCCAATACTCACTTCATATACATGTTAAATACTCCAATCATAACCTCTTTATATTTTCCCTTCCCTATCTGTTTACTCGCAGGTTTCTATCCTTTATCCAATTATACCAGTTTTCCCAAACTGTATAATATTTTGAGTCTTCCTTATCTTTTAACTTTTGGGTGAGTTTATCCATTTCTGTGCAGTCATAGATCTTCTGGATTATCAAGTTATCCGTTGCCATCTGATCCCCCTTCCAACATTGAGCTAATGCTATCCTTGCTGCAGTGGTTATATGTAAAATTAAATATTTTATTTCTTTTGCGATTTCACATTTTATTACTCCCAACAAAAAAATTTCAGCCTTAAGCTCTAATTGAATGTTTGTGATTTCTCTTATCCATATTTGTATTTTTTTCCCCAATCTTTCAAATAACTGAACATAAGCAAACCGGTAACAATTACAAGCCTTCTTCTCCAGTTCTTCACTTGTTTTCAATTTAAAGTCCCCTTCAGAAAAAGTAAAAGAAATCTGCATAAGTTAAGTTTGTGGGACTATCATTTTCCTTCTGTGAAAAGCTTCTTGGGTGGTAACCATAAAGGATCTTAGAAGTCAGTTTATAGCTATTCTAAACCTTTAATACTGCATGCCTAACCACATGATTTTGAAAATGTCTGTTAACCTTAAATTGCCACCCAAATCTCAAATCATATCCCTCCAACACCAATAACCTCCAATTTTCAAAGTCACACAGTCTTTATGCATATAGCAAACAGCAAGCAGCAAACTGCAGTTTTATATCGAGTGATTCTAACCAACCTGTCAGCCACAAAGAATCAGGACCACACATTAAGTTCCAGTTAAGATGTCTATGGAGAATCTCAGTCATCCAGGGCATGGTTGTCTCAAAGGTGCTTTGTTAAAAGGCAAGTGGACTTTGTTTTTCCTTGAAGACGTTTCACTTCTCATCCAGGAAGCTTCTACAGCTTTGATTGAATGGTGGAGGATGGAAGGATTTATATTCCTTGCAGTCATCTGGTTGTTAGTACTCTTTCTGAGAGTCATTAAGGCCACTTGGAGGTTTATTTGTGCCCTCAGGGTCATTTGAATAGTGCAAATGGGTGTGAACCCTTCTTCATGTAGAATCTTCTATATTTACAACACAGTCCTTTCAACAGTTCCAAGAAATTTCCACACCCATTTGCACCATTCAAGTGCTCCAAGTGGCCTCAATGACTCACTGAAAGAGTACTAATGACCAGACGACTGCAAGGAATATAAATTCTTCCATCCTCCGCCATTCAGTCAGAACTGAAGAAGCTTCTTATATGAGAAGCAAAATGTCTTCAAGAAATAAACAAAGTACAGTTGCCTTTTGAAAAGGAAAACAAAATACAGTTGCCTTTTCAAAAAGCACCTTTGGGACTTCCAGTTAAGATGATTTATTGCTCATGCACAAGAATCTTGTCAACTAATGGTCAGCACCAAATTGGAGCTAGATAAAGAGTCAACAGAAGTAAAGAGTGGTTGTTAGGATTAGACCATTTGTGGGAATGTAAATGACTAGGCTGATTACTTGCTTGACTCCACCCCTAGGCTCTGTCTTCTCTTCTTGCACTTCTCTCTTTTTTGCAATAATTTTTATTTAATACTTGTTTTTTCCCTTTCCATACAAACTCAGAATTTTTTTTTGCCATTGTTTAAATATGTGTCAGACATCAATATCCATATAGTCTGGAATAAATAGTTTATCCTACTTTAAGGTTTTTGAATATAATTTTGATAAAGTTCCATGTCTTAACATAGTACTTTTGAAACAACATACAATTCATATTAATCAGGGTAACCTTCAGGTATTTAACCTTCTTCTTCATATTCTTAACCAACTTTGTTTTTGTTTATGCATTTTAAAACCAGCCAATGCATCGAAGTTTTTTAACTTCTTCATTAAGTATTCAGTGCTATTATTAGGTTCTTGTAGGATCAACACTAGGTCACAGCAAGGGCCTTCAATTTATAAGTCTCCTTTTAAAAAAATTTAAACACATTATTTTCTCATTTCCTCCTTGTCCTTTTTGTTACAGATTGATGCACCACTCAACCAGTTCAGTTCCAGAGGTGAAGATCTGAAATCAACTACAGATAGCCCTTGACCACTGTTTGTCTAACAACAGTCCAAAAGTTACAATGGCCTTGGAAATAATGACTTACCACCCATCCTTGAAGTTATAACCATTTTATCACACTGTCACTGACTGTAATTTGGGTGCTTAAGCAGCTACCGGTAGCTCTCTTTTACAACTGTTTTTGCATATTGTGTTTATGTGATAGTGATTTGCAACCTTCCCAACCAGCTCCTGAGAAGCAGATTCAATTGGGGAAGGTGGATTCACTTAATGAAATTATTCACTTAATGACCATGGGAATTTGCTTAATGGCCATGGTAAAATGGTTATTTATTTATTTTATTTTATTGGACTTATATGCCACCCCATCTCCGAAGACTCGGGGCGGCTCACAGTTAAAACATGCAAATACAATAAATAATTTAAAAAGAAATTAAATCACTATAAGGTCCAATAAAACCGAATTAAAAATTAAAACTATCCCATATCCCCGGTAAGGTAATCACAGCCCGACTTGATCAAATAGCCAGGTCTTCAAATCGCGGTGGAAGGTGCGGAGGTCAGGGGCCAGGCGGAGGTCCAGAGGCAGTTGATTCCATAAGTCGGGGCTGCCACAAGTAGGCTCGCCATCGGGGACCGCCAGCCAACATTGGCTTGCCGACGGGACCCGAGGAGCCCCTGCCTGTGTGCCCGACAGGTGGTTGGTCCCGATATCGGTAGGAGCGCTTAAATATTGTGGACTCATGTCGTAGGACTTTGAATGTTAAAGCCAAAACCTTGAACTCACCCAGAGCGCAACCGCAACCAATGCAAGCCGCGCAGGAGGAGAAGGAGATATGGAGAATTGGGTAACTCCCATCACAACCCATGGCAGCATTCTGCACCAGCTGTAACTCTACGGATGGTGTGCAAGGGCAGTCCTAAATAGAGAGCGTTGCAGTAGTTGAGTCGCAGGTAACAAGGGCATGAGTGACTGTATGCAGGGCATCTCGGTCCAGAAAGCGGGCAAAGCTGGCGAACCAGCCGGACCTGGGCAAACCCCCCTGGTGACGCCCCCACCTGCTCCTCCAACTGGAGCAGCGCGTCCAGGAGGACCCCAGGGTTCGTGCCCTATCCAAAGGGGGCAACACCTCCCCTGGTCAGCGGGACACTCTTGACTGGACGAGATGCGGTATGTACAGCCACTCAGTCTTGGCGGGTTGAGCCAAAGCATGTTTCCGTCCATCAGATCCGTGCCCGCATCCAGACAGCGGTCATCGAGGAGAGGGCATCACTGATTTGGTTTGGGGTGGAGATGTATAACTGGGTATCATCATACTGGTGATACCTCACCCCAACCACTGAATGATCTCACCCAGCGGTTTCATGTAGATATTAAATGGAGAAGGACGACCCTGAGGACCCCAAGTGGCGCCCTGGGGCTGACCTCTGTCCCCCTATCAACACCGATTGCAACTGCCGGAGAGGTAGGAGGAGAGCCACCGAAGAACAGTGCCCCCACTCCCCAGCCCCTGAGGCATGCAAAAATACCATGGTGGATGGTATCGGCCCGAGAGGTCTAATGGGACCAGGACAGAGGAAAAAACCCTGTCCCGGGCACTCCAGAGATCATCCATCAGTGCGACCAATGCAGTCTCCCTGCTGAAACCAGGCTGGAAGCCCGGTGGTAGTCACGGATCTGGGTAGTCTGCTTCATCCAGGAAAAGTGGAAACTGCTGAGCCACCACTTTCAACAACCTTTGCCAAAAGACGAAGGTTGGAGACTGGAGAGGAAGTTGTCTAACTGCCCGTCGGGGTCCAGGAACGAGCTTCTTCAGGAGGGGCCTCACCACGCCTCTTTCAAGGTGGAGGAAAAACACCCTCCTTTAATGAAGCATTGACCACTGGAGCCAACACGCCTCCAGGTGACCTCCCTGGCGTGCATAAGCCAGCCAGGAAGGGCACGGTCCAACAAACATGTGGTGGAACTCAGACGCCGCATAGCGCAGTTGTCCACTTCATCCTCGGAAACAGGGGTCGGGCTCAGGATCATCAGCCAGACTACTTGCACCACGATCCTCAGACCACTGCAAGGTGGAGCACAACCCT
>SOZL01000801.1:0-19370 GCA_009733165.1 Naja naja | reverse complement strand
TAGAAAATTTAGGGACTTTTGAATTTTAAATTAGTGGTATTCCCTTAAGAAATAACATGAATATCTTATTCAATTCCAAATAACACATGAGTCAATTTTGTTTTTAGGACACTGTACATACTATGATTCTCGAGGATTTGTGCATAACATTCAAGAATGAATACTTTACTGATAATAGTACCAGTAGTTTCTATATGCTACAAGGGAGGTGGCTTGTTTAGAAATATTATATTAAGCCAAAATGTAATTTGTTTGGTTCCACTTAGGGTACTAGTTGAATTCTGGGAGTATATTTTCAGGCCTAACAAACTATTGTAACTCAGTAAATAAGTCAACTGTGTTTACTTATAAACCATAGTTGAGTTACTCACAGCTTAAATTTATCACTACCTGATCATCCTTATTGAATGGAAGGAGAAATGAACTCAGTGGAACAGCATATACTTTCTGTTTACATTATCTGAGATTTAATTGTAGGGAAACTATGTAGAACAACTGGGACAAATTCTTCTTTGTGACCACACTATTTATTAGATGACTCTTTATAGCTTACTCTTTTTAAAAAAATCTTACATAATATCTATCCAGATTTACCAGGATCAGGAAGCTAGATCAGTCTGAAGGCACTTTATTTGGACTATAGGTATCAAACTCGCATGTCATATTGCTGTCACATAATGTATTACAACATTTTCCCTTTTGCGGAGCTGGGGTAGGTGTGGCTTGCATGTGACGCATCTGGCTCGTGGGCTGCCAATTTGACATCCTTGATTTAGACAAACATTTTGCCTCATTGTAAGACAACTGTATAGTTGTTTACATGAGGAAGCTGCCATATTTTCATCAAGGGACAAAATAAGGAAAAAACAGTTTTATGTTTAATTACTGGTAAATTTATGTATTGAATGTCTTCTTATATTAAAGAAGCCATAATGCTTTCTGAACTCATTACCTGATTTTTTTTAAATGTTCAAGAAATTTAGTCTGGCTTCCCTAAAATCAGTGTCTATGCATTATAAAATAAAAGCTATAATCTGTTCATAACAACAAAAGCTGTTGTGTTTATGAAAATGCAATTAGAAATATTATATAATTGTGTCAGCTGAAGGCAATGGGGAAGTAACATGTCATTCCAATGTGAAATGGAGGAAAAATGAATTTGGCCATTGTGAAAATTACAGCTAAGAAGCTATGATTGTATCAAAATAAGATCTAAAGAACTCATTACGATGCATCATATGAATACATCCCAAGGGAGAATCAGAATACATTACTTTGAAAAGATTTCTGCTTATTTTGACATGAGCAAACCCAGTCTGAGTCAAGACTTGGGGCTATGTTCATTCTACAAACTACTAAAGTATCCTCTATGTTACAACAAGAGTTTTTCTACACATTGAATGACAGTTTTGCACTGATATCCACTGGCAATCCTTTTTTATAATTGATGCTTTCTTGTTTCTACTTTAAGCCTACTTTAAAAAATGTTTTCAAATAACCTTCTTTGGGCAGGAATAAATTGGAATCCTATATAGCGCACATACATATATATATATTTTTCTTTACAGTATATTGTTTCCAATATACATCTGGTGCAGAATATGGTGGTATTGGCAATTTTTGAGGCCCCAAGAATGACCCTTGTAACACCACTGCTCTGTGAGCTGCATTGGTTGATAGTCTGCTTTGGGTGCAATTCAAAGTGTTGGTGATTACCTTCAAAGCCCTTCATGGTTACTTGAGGGACTGTCTCATCCCATTGGGATCGGCCCATCCCACTTGTGCAGCAGAGTAGGCATGCTACAGATTCCATCAGCCTGATTATTCCGGCTGGCAGGATCTAGGAAGAGAGCCTTCTCTACTGTGGCTCCTGCCCTCTAAAACATCTTTCCCACTGACATGAGGTTGGCCCCAACACTCCTATCCTTTTGTAAGGCCCTAAAGACTTGGAACCTCTCAGTTGGTTGGGGCCCCAATAGGGGAACAGCACAGTGGAAGTGGGTGATCAAGTAACAACAGATCTGACCTCCCCCCCATTCCTCCCTGACCTCTCCATATGTCTCTGATTTTAATCTTGGTTTTAATTTAATTTAAATTGTTTTAATGTTGATTCATTTTTTATATCTTTAAGCTACCCAGATGGGTGACATACATACATACATACATACATACATACATACATACATACATACGTACGTACATACATACGTGTGTCTGTATGAATGTATGTATGTATGTGTGTATATATATTTGGCCAAAATATTTATATATATTATATTTATTCATATTTATATATTATATATAATGTATAGTGTGTGTGGGTGTGTGTGTGTGTGTGTGTGTGTGTGTGTGTAAGCTTCAGTTCACAATTCAGTTCAAAATAGCCCTGAATCCTGTCATTGGTTGCAAAGTCTTCCTAATTTCTCCAAGCTTTAAAGCAAACAGACCTTGAGAACAGAGAAACTGGCAGATGGAGATTTATTAGACCTCATTCCTCCATCCAAGCTTCCTCCTGAGTACCATTTATTTGTTAGATGCATAAGAACTACCATTTTCAATCCCTTCTCATTTATTGAATTGGAAGGAATTGGAAGCTATAGTTCCTATTCTTGACAGGAGTAATATTATTACCTATAAGGATGCTGAAATGTATCTGGACTTTAATATCAACAGCTAGCATCCCTACTACTGATATTATCATTGACATTATATTTTTTTGAGATTCCTGGGAAAAAATTAGCAAAATTGAGCTAATTATCAGATGAGGTGGAGAGGTTCACTCATTTCTAGTGATGAATAAAAGGTTAAAGTACTTTAATTTCAAGCAAGATAAATCTTTGAGAAATAATTCCGTGATAATAGACACATAGGAGTTCAGAAGCACAGCTGTAAAAAATTTAGGCAGAAAGAAAATTATCTTCCATTTTAAATGATTCTTGTTTAAACTAATCAGGAAAATTAGTGTATATGTAAATTAGGGTAACAAAAGGCAATCCATTCCAAATATTTGTTGCTATATTGCAGGGGTGTCAAACTCAAGACCCAGGGGCTGGATCCAGCCTGCAGGGTGTTTAGATCTGGCTCTCGGGGCCTTCCTGGAAACAGTGAAGAACCAGTCCATGATGCCTTTGCCAGTAAAAATGGAGTGAGGCTCTCCCAAGCTCCATTTTCCACTGTGACAGCCTCCTGTTGTCAGAATGGATAATCTTTGGAACGCTGACACCGGCAGCACGCTGCCAGCAAAAACAGAGCTTGTTTTTCACTGGGAGAGCACTCAGACCACCACAGGTGCCTCTGACATGAGTGACATTGAGATAGCCACACCCACCTGCCTTCCCAAGGTCCAACACACCCTGATGCAGCCCTCAATGAAATAGAATTTGACACCCTGCTATATTGGCTATATAATTGGATGACAAATAAATTTAATTAAATAACATTAATAATTGTAAATTATATGCCAAAGTCATGTGATAAAATTGTTTGAAAAATAGAATGTCTTCTGCAGCTTGGGCCATATGGCATGAAAATGTTGGTTTTAAACAGTAGTAGTAGTATTGGCACTTGTCCAATAGATTGAACAAGGTTTAGGATAACTTTAGATCATAATATCTCATATATTAGTTTCACCGTTTAATTTGCATTACTGAAATAAATGAAATTTTGCACAATATTCTAATTTTTTGAGTTTCACCTGTATGTTATGATCTGGAATTTTTATTCCAAGTCTAGCAGCCCTAATAAAAGAAAACAGCTAGTTGTGAATGTTTATTCAATCTGCTGGACAAGTTTATTTGAGTAAAATAACTGAAACTAGAGTATTGTAAGTGTTTGATTCATATACTTTTCTCTGCTACTGCTAAGTTTAACTCTGTGTGTAATGTTCTATATGGATGAATTTTTATTGAACCCCAACTATAAAACATGATGGATTTCTGACATAAGGAAGAAGAGAGAATGTAATTGTAGTATCTAATTACACAAAGCTGATGATCCAAGGTGATCCAAGAGTTTGGAATGAGGAATTATGGTCTATATGGTCCTGGTAAAGATATCTTTTCTCCCACTCCAAGTCATAGATGTCCTTTTGATGTGACCACAGTGGATTTTAGCTCAATCTAAATTTTTCTAATCTGATTTGCCATGACGAAAATGCTCTGGTCCCCAAGTAGTTGGTTTGCAAGAACCAGGAGGCAGGTCTTCTGTATCATAGCATCTGCCATCTGCAGTATCCTCCCTCCTTGTTTAGAATGGTCTTGACCATGCTGGCCTTTTAGAAGGCTTGAAGACTTGGCTATGTACCCAGGCATAGGGTCTCTGTTTGACACCAATGAATTATAATATCTCTTGTATTTAATTTATGTTTGGATTGTGTTTTAATTGTTAATTGTTAATTTTTTTATGAGTGTTTACTGATCAGAGTTACTGGTCTGAGATGAGAGGCTATACAAATTGAATAAATAAATTATATAGTTTAAGTCTATTAACTAATTTTGTGTGAATTAGGTGTTTAAATTGTAAAATCAAACAAACATCAATTGGCCCAGGCTACCTAGCTGCCCCCCCCCAACATCCCTGGGCTCAGCTGGCCAGCTAAGCTGCCACGCAGTGCTCTCCCAGCACTCTTTACCACGTGGCAGGTGGTGGACCAGCCACTGCCCATAAGCAGTGCCGTCAAATGGGAGGCAGCCAGGTCCGTGCCTCTGCCGCCTGCGGAGGTGCTTTGGGAGGGTTGAGGCGGGGTGTGTGTGTGTTCATGGCCCTGCTTTAAGTACGTGGAAATGCTTAAAGCAGCAGGGCCATGAGCACCTGCTGCCCCAGCAGTCAAATGGGAGGCAGCCAGGTCTGCCGCCTCTGCCGCCTATGGAGGTGCTTTGGGAGGGCTGGTGTGTGTTTGTGTGTGTGTGTGTGTGTGTGTGTGTGTGCTTTTATATGGGGAATTCTTAGTTTTTGCCCTTTGCACTCTTCCCTGGCACCCACTCAGAGTGATGGTTTTGCTGATGCTAGTGATGGTCAGGAAAATGACCTGATCATCACTCCAAGTGGGTTGCCGGAAGACCAAGGCAAAGGCTAAGAATTCCTCATAGGTGGAGCATCACATCCCGGAGCAACAGAGCAGGGGAATGAGGATGTGCGGTTGGAGCTGGCTTGCAGGAGAAGAGTTTATTTTGGTGGGATGCTGGTGCTCAAGTGGTCCATTGACCCTCTCCTCCCCGTAGTCTGGTGCTCTGGGCTGGTGTAGATAGCCATCCTTGCCCTCCCTCTTCCCAGGCTCCCTTCCCTGTTTCACCTGCCCACTCTCTGCTGTCCTTTCTTCCCCCACCCCTGGCGATGGCTTCTTTGGCACCTCCAGGTTCCAACTGGGGCTTGATCATGAACATTGTGAACAGCATCATTAGCGTGCTGATGATGCCCTTCTGTTTCCAACAGGCATTAATGGTTATTATATAAAATATATAAGTTGAATATTCACCTTAGGAGCAGTAGCATGGCTTGCTTGTTATATTGCTCAAGGTTTATGTTTCATTTTTTTATTCTTATTTCATATTCTTTTTAAATTGAGTTATATTGCCTGTTCTTAGAACATCTATCCTGCATTATTGATATAAAGAGGATAGCATATGTGAGAGTTCTCTTGATACATGAATTCCAAGGTTCATTATTTCTTTAATGCTTTCACTCTCTCATATAGTCTGGTCATATTTATTATAACCTGGTGCTTAGACACCTGTTCATCTGTATGACTTGTCTGACAGGCACAAAAATATAGAATTTGGGATTAAACTTTGTTTTATAAATTGAAAATTAAAACTATTTCTGTTCATCATTAAAGTAATCTTATATCTATGAGAGTCATATAAATCTTGTTTCTTTTTTCTATTTTTCCTTTCCCCCCTCACCATTGCCATGGATGTTGAGAGGCTTTCAGATTGTGGAATCCAATGTAAACTAGATTTTAGAAACATATGCCCCAGGTTGTTTCATATTAAGAAATTATCTGTGTGTTTAAGCTCCAGATACATTCCTTAGGAGCCATTTTTGTGTAGTGGTTAAGGCATCAGGCTTGAAACAAAGAGGCTGAATTGTAGTCCCACCTTATTCTAGTGCCTAGTCCCACTTTAGGCCCAAAGCCAGCTTGGTGACCTTGGGCACTCACTGTTTCACTAGCCCTAGGAAGAAGACAGTGCCAAAAACCTTTCTGAAATCTTGCCAAGAAAACTGCATGGATGTTTCCAGGAAGATGTCAGGATTGACTTGAAGGCACACACAAAAGATAAAGTTTGCATTACATGGCTTTACAGAATAAAGAGCCCTGGAATAAGTTTTTTGCAGTAATTAAGAAAAAAGTGAAGTGAAATTGCCTGTCCAATGAATAAGTGTCATATATATTATAATAAATGAATATGCAGCTTCCTGAAATTCCCAGCCATTGCAACCATTGTTTAAAAGTTGCTCTTTTTAATAAAAAATCAATATTTACAAAAATATTTATAATATTTACATATGAGCCACGCCCAGCCAGTCACGTGCCACACCCAGTCAGCAAGCCACACCCATCCAGTCACATGACCACCAAGCCATACCCACAAATTAGGCCACACCCACAGAACCAGTTGTTAAGAAATTTGAATCCCACCCCTGCCTATAACTCTGTGATGACAATATGTTATATTATTGGAAAAGGTATGAATTATGATTGTTTAATTGTCACAGTATTTTAACTAGCATATTTTAATTTACCATTTCCATTCCACTCAGAGTTATGGAAATTCAGTGTCAATATAGTTAACTATAGCTAACTATAGAGGTGTTCTAGTATCTCCAGGATTTTATTTTTCAAGTGTGTGTATTAGAAAACAATATATTTTTGAGAAAGGAAAAAAAGCATGAATATAAGAATTGAAGGAGTCTCATAAAGACCACTTTGGACAATTAAAACTGCTCTGTATAGTGTTTTCTTTATCTCAGGTATACTATAATTTTTTGCTATCCATTGAACATAGTATGAATAATTTCTGAAGATCAGCATAAGCTATCCAGCACAGGTGTTCCTGTAATTATGATATATGGTAAAACTCCATGGTGTTCAATGGCCCTCACAATCATACTTCCACCTCATCAGTTACATATCAGTTTAACCCTGTTGTATGTCCTAAATCTTCATTTTACAGATTTTGCAGATTTGGAGAGAGCACATTACAGCTGTAGTCTTTCATGCAAAACCACTATTATATGTGTAGCATGTGTGTGTGTGTGTGTGTGTGTGTGTGTGTACAGTAAATGGGAAATCATGACTTTTTGTGATTACAAAATTAAAGGGTATTAAAAGGAAATTAATTTTGTAAATTTTGTCCTATAGAGCAACTGTGGTTGAACTAACCCAACTAAATCACTTCCTTTGTTAAAATAGAAATAATCTTGCAGTTAAAACTATCTTCTATTATTGAAGGAACTAATAAAACCAATTAATATAAAGATGCTTGAACAACACTGATATATTTTTCCACCCTTTGTTTCCTTTACTGTATTATTTAGGAAAGTAAATTTGTTCATACCATACTTGCTCCTTTTCTCAGGGTTTACAAATGGCAATTACAAGTAATCCTTAACTTATGAACACAATTAAGCCTAAAATTTCTGTTGCTAAGTGAGGTATTTATTAAGTGAATTTTGCCTCATTTCATGACTTCTTTTTGCCACAGTTATTAAGTGAATCATTTGTCTTGTTAAGTTAGTAACAGTTCGCTTGTCAGAAGGTCACAGAAGATAATTACACGAATCCAGTACACTGCAACCATCATAAATATGAGTCAATTGCCAAGCATCTGAATTTTAATCATGTGACCATGGGAATGTTGCAACTGTTGTTGTAACTTTGAACAGTTACTAAATGATCTGTTGTAAATCAAGGACTATCTGTATTTATGTGTCATCATCATAATTTTCTTGGCAATGATGGGTAGAACATTGGGTAATTCATACTGGAAGTAGCTGTAATAGTTGTGTCAGGACTCCCATCTCACAGCTTCAGCTTTGCTTTGCCTTGATGGCATCTTGTTTTGACCCAGGCTGAACAGAATCATGAAACAGACTCTTTGTCCCGAAAACCCCTCTTTTTATTTGGTTAACGTGAATTCCTGGCATTCACACCCAGAAAAGTCCTGGCAATAATCCTTCCCAAGTTTAATTGCAAGAACAGAACTTATCAGTCCTTGGATAGTTGCAGTGCTGAGAGCTTCCAGTCACAACACTGTAAAAGGAAGTACTTGGCAAGGAGTCTCTATGAGGTACAAACTCAGATAAGAAAATCTTTACAATAATATGTGAACTAATTGTCTCCTGCAAGCACCTCTCCCCTTTTGCTCCTATGGGAAGAGCCATTCAGCATCCATTTGTGCCTTTTCTTCGAATCAACCCTTATTCCTTACTTGTTCCCTTCTCCTGACAGCTCTGCACATACACACATCTGGAATAAGCTCCAGCTGTTCTTCTTCCCCACTTAACTCTGACTCTGAAGGCATCTGATAAATGTTGGACAGCCCTGGCCCCCAACTCTGCCTCTGATGCAGACCACCTGTCATGCCACTGTTAAAATCTGATTTGGAAGGGAAGGTCGAGCAGCTGACAGGGAGTGGAAGTGTGGCTCCATTGGCTGTGGAAGAAACTGGAGAAGAGCAAAGGCTGGTTGGGCAAAGCAGGGAAGAGATAGAGCAAGGGAGAGGGAATTCAGAGGAAGACCCAGACCCACCCCTTCTCCATCCTAGGGCACACAGGGAGAAACGGAGAAGGGAGCAACGTGAGTTGCATGGCTTCCAGGGGAGGAAAGAGCCCTGATTCTTTTCATTAGCTGCAGCTGGGAACACAGTGTTTAAAAAGGGAAGCTGCACATAGCAAAGTTGTTGGGAGCAAATAGTGAATTATCTGGTATTGTCGAGGCTTATGTGGGTTCTGGTGTCTTCCCAACTGTGTGTATTTTGCTGGGCTGTCAAATCTGCAATTCCTTCTCCTGCCCTGTCAAGTTAACTACTGCAGCTTGGTTTGTGTGGATTTTTTTTAAACAAATTTATTCAATTTTTAACAATTTTTAAACAGCTCTTTTCAGTAGACAGCATGTTCCCGGTCGTCACTTTTACATGCAAATATGACAGTAAATCTATATTCATTTTAAACATTTAACTTCACTTCTATTCCATTTTAGCAGACAAAGGGTCAAAGAAATTAATCCTAATCTCAAATCTTAATCTCAATCTGTATAGCCCCCAATTCATTTCGAAGTTAATTGCAAATATATATATATATTTTAAAAAACTTCATTTATAAATCTTACAAATAACAATATATTTGCCCATCATATTAAAGATAAAGTTCATCCATATCTATCCTTTAATTATCTTCACATTGTTAATACTTATCATTTACAGAGTTCTTTTGTCCGTCAGATTTGCCCTTTCATCACATATTCTCTCCATAATTCTAAATCCGTACAAATTTTAACACTAAAAGAATGAGAAAAAACCTAGACTTGCCCCCTTTTACTACTTTGAAAGTGACACCTCAGTGGTTAATATAGTAGCATAATCATAATCATTCCTTTAAAACGAAAGATAGAGAAAAAGAAAAGAAAAGGGAAAGAAAAGCTCCCTTACAATATATCTCTAATCGATCGGGTTCTGCAATACATATCCCCCTAAGATTTATTTATGGTTCCAAAATAATAATAAAATAACTAATCCTGGTTATTGACAAATCTCATTTTAGGCATTTTCTAAAATCATTTCATTTAATTCAATTCATCTAATCATCATTTAGTTTTTGTAAATAAGAAATAAAAGTGTGACCTTTTTACCAGTAAAATTGTCAGTAACCCCTATTGTTTTACACTTTTATAATTACAATATATTCTTATTACCATTTCTTCATGCAGAACCCCCTTTAAATATGTTAGCCATTATCTCTATGCAAACAAGTTTCTTCTTTATTATGTAATTCCCGGTTCTCTATCTTTTGTTCTTGTTTCTTGTTCCTTCTCCTCCTCTTTTATCCCGCTTATCCCCTTCTCTATCCAGTTTGAATCCTCTCTCTCTCTTTTACCTTTCTGCTCTCTATCCTTCTGGACCTTTCTAACATGCCTAATTTCATAAATGTTCCTTAATTACCTTTTCTGTTTATTTTTTGACTATCCTCCTTTCCTTTTATTTGTATTAATCTTTGTGTTAGTTGTCTTTAAATGGCTGCCAGGTTGGTTCCCTTCTCCTCCCTTTATTCCTGTTTCTCTCCCTTCTATCCAGTTTGAACTCTCTCTCTTTTACCTTTCTGTTCCTTCCTTCTGAACCTTTCTAACATGCTTAATTTCATAAATGTTCCTCTTTTAGATACTTTCTTAGGTTCCGCTTTTTTAGCCACCCTTCCTTCCTTTTTATTTGTATTAATCTTTGTATTAATTTCCTTGTGCTGGTTCTTCTTCTTCTTTATTCAGCATTTGAATGCCCATGTTTTCTGACGAGCAGTTAGTTCAGTCACTTCCTGTAGCAGTTCTTTCATACTTTTAAACTCCATTTTTAATTCTTTGGATGGCCACCAGAATTTTTATTTTCCTTATTTCTTCTTCTTTAAATTTTCTATGATCCTAACCCAGGTCCAGAGTCTATATCAATGTCACCAATTAGTCCGGTAGTCCATCTTTGTGTATTCAAGCTTTCACTTTCTATGTAGTCTTTGTGTATTCAAGCTTTCACTTTCTATGAGTTTCTTAGCGTCTCTTTAAAATGTAACAACTCCAATCCACAAAGGAACAAGATAGTTTCTTTCTTCTTTAGCTTCCAATTTTTCTCCACAAAGTGGCACTTTCTGCACAGAGTCTTAACCCTTTCCTTTTATTTTGATATTCAAAATTTTCCAAGCCCCAAACTTAAGTTTTACGCTGGCTTCTTCCTTTCCCGGTTCCCTTATAGCTGTCAAAATATTTTACTTATTTTTCCTTCACTTGGAACTGCGCTGCTTCTGTTTCTTTTTTAAAAAACTCATCTTTATCTTAATCCGGGTGCCTTGATCTTACCATCCGATACTCCTGGTTCCTCTGCTGTCAACTTCTCTCTTTCCTCCTGCACCAATCTTAATCCCGTTGAGACCTTCTCTTGAGGTGGCCATTTTTGACCATCACTTCTTGGCGTCGGAGGGAAAAGACCAGACCCAAAGGGGGAGATGCGGCTCCCCTCACTCTGGCTGGCAGATTTCCCTTTCTCCACCGCCCCTACGAGGCAGCTTCAGCCCGAACCTTGCAGGATCGGGGCTCTCTGACGCAAGAGCCAGGCTGGTCACGACGATCGCAAACCGCCACCCGTTCTCGAGAAGGCTCAACCCGAAGTCCCCATTATCCATTCTATATATCTTGATTTAAGGGACTAAGGAGAAGTTGGATTCATCAGAACTAAATCTCAGTTTAATAGCAAGGGATTTTATGCATGGTGAGCATGTAATTTTGGTTGATCCAAAATTGTTCACTCTTCAGAGTCAATTGGATTGAGATGGGCAGCTGTAGAAATGGAAACAAACAAATAAATCTGCAAAGCCCATATCCAGGAAATCAAGAGATTACTGTATAATATAAGCCAGGGGTGGGATTCAACCGGCATTAATACCGGTTTGGTGATTACGTTTTGATTACATTCTGAGTCGTCCTCTGAATTCCCTCTGCCTTGCTGTACCTCTCCCCTGCTCTGCCAAGCTGGACTTTGCCCTTCCCCAGTTTCCCTGTCAGCTGCTTGGCCTCCCCCTCAGAATCAGATTCTGACATGACATAGGTGATGTTCACTAAACCTAACTGGTTTCCATTAAAAATGTGCACGCAAATTCCTGGGCATTTAAATTTCATGCCATTTAAATTGAAAGTTCAACATGTAGAAGCAGTAAACCTCTGACTACTCAATATACTCAGACAATCCATTTACTATGGATATTCATTTTGTCATAAATCATGAGTTTAATGTTCACAAACATCAGTAGAATAGAATAGAAGATAATATATGTAGTTTAGGGCTGAAGTGTGGAGTCCTTAGCGCTTTTTGAGTTTGGTTGTTTGCTTGCAGACATTTCATTATCCATTTAAGTAACATCATCAGTGCTAATGAATGTGAGGTTTGCTCCCTGTTTATATAGAATATCTTCTGTATATATCAGCAGTAAACACCTAGTGTACTGCATCCAGTTTTGGTCAACACATTATAAAAGAGATGTTGAGACTCTAGAAAAGGTTCAGAGAAGAGCAACCAGGATGATTAGGGGATTGGAGACTAAAAGATATGAAGAATGGTTACAGGAACTGGGCATGGCTAGTCTAGTGAAGAGAAGAACCAGGGGAGACATGATAGCAGTCTTCCAATATTTGAGAGAGGAGTGGGTCAAGCTATTTTCTAAAGCGCCTATAGGCCAGACAAGGAATAATGGATGGAAACTGAACAAGGAGAGATTTAACCTGGAAATAAGGAGAAACTTTCTGACAGTGAGAACACTCAACCAATGGAACAAGCTTACCCTCGGAAGTTCTGGGAGTACCATCACTTGAGACTTTCAAGAAGAGATTGGACTCCCATCTGTTGGAAATGGTGTAGGGTCTCCTGCTTGGGCAGGGGGTTGGACTAGATCAGGGGTCGCCAAACTTTTAGACCTCAGGGACTACCAAACTCATAATTTTAAATCCTGGGGACTGCTAATATGAATTTTGACTGATGGTGGCTTGCTGACGTTGGTGAGAGAGAGAGAGGGGGGGGGAGGGAGGGAGGGAGAGAGAGAGAGAGAGAGAGCCACCAGACTTGAAATTCTAGACCTAGAAAACCTAGAACTACGCCGCCTTCAGTCCGATCTAAGTATAGTATATAAAATCATACATTGCAATGTCCTTCTGGTCAATGAATACTTCAGCTTCAACCATAACAATACAAGAGCACACAATAGATACAAAATCAAGGTTAACTGCACCAAACTTGATTGCAGGAAATATGACTTCAGCAACAGAGTGGTCAATGTCTGGAATACTCTACCTGACTCTGTGGTTTCTTCCCCTAACCCCAAAAACTTGAACCTTAGACTGTCTACTATTGACCTCACCCCTTTCCTAAGAGGTCTGTAGGGGGTGTGCATAAGTGCACCAACATGCCTACCACCTCTGTCCTATTGTTTCTTTTTATTTTTCTGATATGTATTCATTTCATGTATTCACAACTATGTTTATCCTTATACTTATTATCTTGTAAGCGATTGACAAAATAAATAAATAAAATAAATAAAACCTCTCTCTCTCTATCTCTCCCTCTCTCTTTCTCTCTCTCTCACACACATGCACACACACAAACACACAGAGACAGGGATGGGATTCAAATTTATGGGTGTGACTTGGTGGTCATGTGCCTGGCTGGGCATGGCTTGTATGTAAATATAAATATTTATGGCAGGCAGATTGAGCTGCTCATAAAATCACAGATTCATTCAGAGATCTATCTATCTGCCATCAGCTACCTGAGTCTGTCACATAAAATTTGCTGGCAAGTAAACTCATAAAATTTGCTAGCAAGCAAACTCGCAAAATTAACTCACAACACACCATATATGTAAATATTGATTTTTTTTATAAAAAAAGAGCAACTTTTACCCAAAATCAGGCAAAGCAGGCAGGCAGATTGAGTTGCTCACAGAATCATTCATTGATCTATCTATCTGCCATCAGCTACCTGAGTCTGTCACATAAAGTTTGCTTGCCGTGAGTCTGCACTGAATAATAGAACCTTCAATTCTAAGGGAGGTTCTAAGGGAGCTTTTAAGCAGAGCCGAAGATCTAAAGACTATCTAGAAAGCAAGAAATGCAACCATTTCCTGCTTTCTAGCTAATCTAAATCTCCCGGCACAGCAGAACAGCTGATGGTCAGGAAAAAAAAAGGAAAAATAGCAATTTAGCAGACAAGTTTTCCAGGTAAGGAGCGAATGGGCAGGGAGGGTTCCTGTGGGCCATGTGGACGTCACAGCCTTGTGTTCCCACGCAGCCTGGATTAATTGCTTTGGGGGGTGCTCTGGGGGTGACATTTCTCTGCAGACTACCAAAATTTTCTCATGGCCCACTGGTTGGTGACCGCCGGACTAGATGACCTACAAGGTCCCTTCCAACTCTGATTATCTGTTATCAGTTATGTTCCCCTGCCACTATTGGTGGCACATGTTTTTCTCCATGACACTACCTTGATTAGGGTATTGTTTTCTGTTTGATGGTTGTCTTCTGTTAATCCCTGCTTACCTAGGTGTAGCCTGCTGGAGTGAATGTGGTTTTTTTTTTGGTGTTACCTTCCTAGCTTTCTTACTGTCTCTTTTGAATGGTGTATAAATATTGTTCATCTATATATATCTATTAATGGTTTATTAGTCTGAATGCCAAGTTTCCTGGAATTCTCTAGTATTTGTGGATTTGGCTTAGTTTAAAATGCTCCCACTTTCCCAGTTTCACAATCTTGTCTGGTCTCCTCCTTACTCCATGGACAGTCCTGTAAAATCCTGTACACTGTTCTGTAATCACTGTTTTCTTCTTCATTTGTTTTCCTCCTTCTTCTCAAACATCATTTTTTCCTAGTCTCTCATCTGTTACATCCATACCCCAAATATGTGGGTTTCTGCTTGATGCATTAATACAATCAAATAGCTTATAACTATAATTTCTGTAGTGGCTGTCTTGAGATTTATTTACTTGATTTCTACAGCTGCTCAACTCAGCTAAGTGATTCTGGGTGGCTTATTATTCTAAAATTATCAAACAACTAGCAGGGTACTCGTGCTTTGCTACAAAACTATGTGAGTGGGCAAGATGCTGTGGAGTATAAAAAACACCTTAGTTTTTTGGGTAGAAAGTAAGGAAACAAAAATTCTGCCTCTGCCTACTAGCATTCATTGATATTCATCTGGCTAGCGCCCTCGCACTTATGACCACATTTTACATGGAAACTGAAACAGTATTTGCTGTCTGAGCAAGAAGGAGACAGCAAGGTGCCTGAGCAGAACGAAGTACAGAACATTTGCTTGTACAGAACATTTAGTACAACTCCTTTGCTTGTGTTTTGCTTGTATTTGGCAAGTGACAGTTGGAACAGATTTCTTTTCAGGTGGGGAGGGGAAATAGAACTCCTTAGCATCAGAGTGTGTTAATAATAATATAGGAAATACTAATGCTCTGATGGTTATTTCGAAAAATCCTTTCTTAGTGAGCACCTAGAAGCCAAGAGGAACATACGTGCCAAATTTCAAGTCCCTTAACACAGAGATACATAGCATACTGTGATATCAGAATATCAAAATAATGACAGGCATAGTGACATAATTATGCAAATGCATCCCTTAGATTCTTATGTTTTAACATTTTATACAAATACATAAGAAGTTGCAGCATTTGTATGAAAATGTTGCTTTGCATATTTTTAATTTGCTTCCCCTCATGGCAACAATGGTTTATCCTTGTAAGAGCCTTTTTCTGTCAAGATTATGTTTTTGGTTTTTTTACAAGAAAAAAGGTAAAACTGTAAAATAAAGTATTCTCAGCATCTGTAAAACAAAGGCATTTAGACAGCTAAGTTAAACCAATTTGTTCTTGGACAAGGAAAAACAGGAATCAGTTTTTAATGAAACAGGATGCAAAGAGATTTTGATTTACTGCTGTTTATGTAAAATAAAAGGAATATAAGCCACTCTACAATGCGAAAAAGAATTAGAGTGTAATTGAATAAAAGCTGGGTATATTCAAAACATGCCCCATATAATAAATTAGCAATCTGCAGGAAAACAAACCTCTCAAGTGACACTCTGGTAAAAGATATACCCAGGCACTTTCTAAGAAATCAGGAATAAAACAGCCTTCCACAACTTAACACTCTTCAGATAATTTAGACTGTAACAATATTCCTCAACCAGTATCAGGTGGGGAAAGGTTGGAGTAGATTGAGCCAACAATTCTGTTAATAGTCAACCTAATCATCAGAATACACAGGAGTGAGTGTAAAAGTAAGAAAACAGAAAGATTTTCCTTTGCAGAAATTGTATTGAAGCAGTGAATTTAAATTAAAGAAGTCATGCTATAAAATGACAGTCATGAGAAATGAAGTGTTGTATCTAGAATATGTTTAATGCTCAGTTTTTAGTCTCCTTTTGACATTTCCCATGCATTCAGGAAATACTGTACATGGAACAATAAAATAATTGCTACTGATTTTCCATGCCCAATCTATGTTACTCTGCCTGGGCTGGAAATTTTTAAAACTACCCTAGGGGATCGGGTTTGCTTTTAATTTAAAAGTCAATATTTTCTGCTACAAACATATTAATTTCCTTTTTCTTAGCTGCTGGGTAATGTATTAGTAGATATATGTGTTGGAAGAAATATCCAGGTCCAGTTCCAATTTGGGAGAAAGGCACTGAAGACAAAATAGAGGCTGGAGGCTGATTGGAAAGAGGGTCCATTTAATGATGAACAGGATCACATGTTTGTGGTTCTGGTGCAGATGACAAAATTGAGTTGAGAGTGGGTTTTTTTATATCTTCTTTGAGCTTTGTACTTGAGCTTCCTGTTCCTGTGCAAGAACATGTATTCTATTGGCTGTTGTCAGATGCCTATGGTGTCATGAAGAGGTTATGTAAGGGTCATTGCTGGCTCTATAGGCAAGAGGAAATACAATTCCTAAGTGTTTGTCTGAGCTAAGTGGTTGAAGCTTGGATTGCTCTGAAAGGGTGTTGGGCAATTCCTATTGTGGCTTAATGTGTTGGATCTTGAGTGAGGGCCAATCTTATTGTGGCTTTGCCTTGTGTTGGATCTTGAGTGAGGGCCAATCTTACCATTCTGCTTTTGTTTCAAAATATCCTGCCTTGAATGGATTACTGAGCTTTGGTGGCTCAGGCTGTTAAATGCCTGCTCTTAAGATCCATCTGTCTATAATTACTGTAGGCTCGAATCCCACCAGGCTCAAGGTTGACTCAGCCTTCCATCCTCTCGGGGTAGGTAAATTGAAGACCCAAGATTGTTGGGGGCAATTAGCTGACCTTGTAAAAATGCGCTTAGTAATAAGCAGGCATATACAATGGAATGAAGGCTATTGCTGAGCGCATTGGGTTGTGCTCCAAAAATTGTAAGCCGCCCTGAGTCTTCGGAGAAGGGCGGCATATAAATGTAATTAAAAAAAAAGAGGCATTTCTAAAAGCTGGCCTCAGTATCTGCTGGAGGCAGGGAGCCTGAGTCTGTTTTCTGTCTTTTAAGAGCATGTTTTTCCATTTTTCCTTTCGGGAAATATAATATCTTGCCTTTTTAATATTTCACAAAATATTGCATTCTTCGGGCGGGGGCTTCTCACATATGGATAAGGATGGGACAATATAAGACAAAATTGATAGGATTAAGCAAAAAAATGGTTCTCATGATGACTTTGGGAGTTCAAAGGAAATGATTCAACTGACAACAGACAGTGCCTTCTTGTGATTTTCTCTTCTCTTCTTAATAAGACATAAATTACTACATGACTATACAATATTCAAAATTTTGAGGCATATGAGATAATTTGGGCAATTAATCAAGCTGAATTTGCTCACTTTCCTGCCTCCCTAGATTTCTGTTAAGTGATGGTACACAAATACTACAAAGGTTTCTTTGTGTCTGCCGAACATTTACTCAATAATTTTAAAATTAACAATCTTTCTACAGGATATATGTGCAGCCTATAGTGTTGCAATGCTATTTGTAGGTTTCCTTCCTATTTAAAATTAAATAATGAGGTTAGTGATAGTGGCGGCAAATCTCCCTTGGTCTAGAGCAGGTGTCAAACTCGATCGTAATGTTCTCATCATGTGATGTATTGCAACTTTTCCTCTCTTTGCTAAAATAAGGGTGGATGTGGCCAGCATGTGACACATCCGCCTGCAGGCGATGAGTTTGATACCCCTGGTCTAGAACGATGTGGACTTCTTCATTTCCCATGTTAGCCAACTGTGTCTGGAATAAATTTTCTTAGGTGCCCATCTTCAAATTCTTGGGGCACCTAAGTAGATAATAATTCTTGCTAATATCATTTAAAAGAACAGTGTACATTTGGGTGCTACATTATATTCACAATCCCGGTCTGTGAGATATTATCACAATGATTTTATTCAGAATAATAAATAAGATTTATAAAAAACCCTGTTGAGATGTATGTATAAATCAATTTTTTTCATTCCAACTATTCTCCTGAGCTCCACTCTTAAATTACCAGTCATTATCCCTAACTTTTTAGGCATTAAAAAAATAGAACGTGGAAAGCTATTGAACAATATGTCACTTTTCTGCATCATTGTTATTATTAGGAATAAATTAAATCAATTCAATAAGTTTAATGTTTAGAAAGGCATAACTGTACTCAATCCTTGTTTGGAAAACCACCCATATGTTGAAAAACCATAAGTTTCTACCAGAATGATGGGATAAAGGACATGGCAAATAGCTGACTTGTCTCTGCTTTTTCTTCAGATCTGCTGGTTGTCTAGTCCATTTTATCTATTGTTTTTTCCTCCCTTACGAGCCAGTGCTTAGCTTATGAGTGACATAACTTTGGAAAGGAATTAAGTTGTTTATTGATTCTTAGCTCAGCCATTCATTCATCCTTTAAGTCCACTAAGAGCCCATTAAATCCACACATTCTTTGTCTACTGGGTCATTTTCCTACTTGATGAGCACTAACCAATCTGAGCTAGAAAACCCCACACATCTGCTGTATGGAATCAAAGAAATATGGAGAACACATATAGAAGTTACCAGTGGTGGTATTCAGCCAGTCGTGCCGGTTCAGGAGAACCAGTAGCAGCAATTTGGCCTGGGTTGCTGAACTGGTAGTGACTTCTGGCTGGCCATGCCCCTGACCTGGTTGCTTGGTTGCCACTCACTTGCCCCTTCTGGCTGCTTGATGCTCACCCCCAATATATGTTGGCTTACCAGCCACGTAGTCCAGCTAATCACCTCGCCAGTTGCCTTGCCGGTTAGCTCAGCTATTCCCGAGACCCTGGAGCCACTGGCTACCTCAGCTGGGTCAGGGATTCCCTGGTTCGGCCTTGCCCCAGAGCCACCACCCACTCACCACCCACTCATTTAAGTGTGATCGTTGCCCATTTTCTCCTCCTTCAGAGGCCCTGGCCTAATCTCCTCACTTCCTCCCCTACAACTGCCTCTTTCATCATGGCTGCGGACCTTACCTTTCTCCCATGGCTGGCTGCCAGGGAAGCAAGCCAGGGCTGAGAGTTGCTGGGCTCCCCACCAGCCCGCATTTTGCCCCCTTGTCACGAGATGCCTGCAGCCACTGCCTCTTTTTTTTGGTGCAAGAAGCCTC
>SOZL01000800.1:25483-46738 GCA_009733165.1 Naja naja | reverse complement strand
GAGGGCCAATGAGTGAGTTATATCCCTATTATGCCTTCACCCATTTGTTTAACAGGTTCATATAAGCATTCCTTAGGAGTTACGCAACAACATAATCATGAATTACATTAAAACATAAGGATGGAGTCAGGTAAATATTTTGTTAGAAATTATTCCAGTTGGATTGGCCTTCCTGCAACTATGGCTTTCCCCACCAAGATCCTGGGGATTTCTTTCATATTTTTAGTGTGATTTTATTAATGCAATTTTATTGATGCTACTTGTTAGTGCTTCAGAGGGTTTTGCATCTCAAATGTTGTGATCTAATTAATTGCAAGGAATGGCAAAGAAATAAAGACTTCACAGATAGAAGCATCTATTTGCTTATCCCTTGGCTTTGATATGCATGTTTAAAGAACTTGAGCCAAGCAGAGTTGCAAACCTTGAGTGTAAAAACAGAACCAAGCAGGGCTAATCAGAATAATAGGACATATAATAAATTCATTCAAACCTCTATTGGATTTGCATTGATCCCTGCTTTGATTGGCCCACTCACTGCTTTTAATAAAGACTAATTGGTTAACATTGGTGTCTTAATTTAGCCTCATCTATGAAATCTTTAGTAAGATTGGAGCTGTGGAAAACAGTTGTGTGAAAACAATGACTTCTCTATGCAGGCTTACATGGCTCTTTTGCATGGTAGGAGAAACACTGTGAAGCAATGAGTATGTTCACACTTTCAGGACATTATATTTAATCATATGTTTAACAAACACAGCATATTAACCATCAATATTTACTATTTGCCTGAAAAAGATGTCTGCCTTCCAGAAACCTACAATTTCAATTTAAAAGAATAATAGAAGATAAAATAATAATAACTAAGAAGGAGAAAGACAGAAAGGGAGAAGAAATGATATCGACAAATAGTTTTGGTGTGGTTAATTTCCAGTTTACTTTGCACCAGCACCTTCCTAGTCAATTCCTTTGTTTATTTATTAAAATCAGCAAACATTAAAAAAAAATCAACTGCTAAGAATGGACAAAAGGAAGGCCAAAGTAGGAAAGGAGAGACATGAAACACTGGTAATAGATTAAAAGGACAAAGAATTATAATCTATCTATCTATCTATCTATCTATCTATCTATCTATCTATCTATCTATCTATCATCATCTTTAAAAAGGCATAGAATTTTCAACAGCTATGACAAGCAATGTTGTTGGTTATTAACATTAGCAATCCCAAAAGGAGTGACCTTTGGTTATTTCAGCTTTAACTTCTTGATGACCATAACAGCAGCCACATAGAAGCCATACAGGAGGACATCTGGTGATCTCTCCTATATTCTGCACCATGAAGGAAACAGTTTGGGGACAGATATGATGTACTCGACAATTATCGCTATATTGTTCTCATGGATAGCACTATTTATCTCTTTTTGTAGAGTTATGCATTTCCAGTTGCCACTGTAGCCTTAAAATTTTGTCTGGCTTTTTGACTGGGACTTCCCTGAAGCCTTCCATCAAAAGACTCAACACATTCCTATATGTTGTTTGAAGTGATTGCTTCCATGTTTATTCCTGTGGTGGGAGCAGCTGTCAGCTTTACCTCAGAAATAATAGTACAGTACAGTAGTTGTAGCTAATGAAGTTGTGGGGTGTTTATAAATTGTTTTCTAAATTCTAGCTTTTATTCTCCAGCCTTTCATCTGCTGCAGTCAGGACTTCTACAACCAATTAACCTCATCATAGTCTGGTAGCAACTTTAAAAACTGAAAATCAACATCATTATGCAAGCCAGTTTCCCAGGAAGCATTCTGACATTCATAATACTGAACTGTAGGAAAGAGTAATGTGCCCAGTATTTGTCAAGACTTTAATAATAATAAAATCATGAAGAGGGGCAGAGACAATTCAGTTCAATTTGCAGCCTCTCCAACTCATTTAGTTTATACAGTTGGCTGTCACAAATATTTGCTGTTGATATAGGTAGCTGGTGATTTTGTTGAAGATGTTAATAGGCTTTGTACTTGTATGGAACAATGGCTAATTATACCATGAATGCTTACTGTAGTCTGATATCAGAATTTATATTCTGATCATCTACATTATAATAAGAAAAAATGTATTAAATTTATTGCCCACCCTTCTTACCACAGGGTAACTCTAAAAGTCCTTTGGGCATATGCAAAAAGAAAGTATGATCAAAAATGATAGATGACATGTACTTTTTCCTAACCATTTCTGATCTCTCAGTAATGATGGGGAAAGTTCTTAACAAGGAAGAATCCATATTTGGCTGAAAGCAGTTACAACCTTTCATGAAATTAAGCAAATCTACACCAACCTTCTCCATCATGATATCCTTCAAATGCTACAAGATAACAAAACTTGCCGAAGCTGGTTTGCAACTTTGGAGGGCCACAGATTCTGCTAGCCTGGAGGCACCAAATTGTAAAAAAAAATTGAAAGTGCATAGAAATTGATTCAGGTTAGGTATCAAGATTTTTTTAAATGGTAAGAGTTGTCAACCAAATGAATAGGTTGCCATATAAACTAGCATGTTTCCTGTCACTAGTGGTCTTCAAAGAAAGCTAGATAGCCACCTGTCCAAAATGCTCTAATAGACCTGTATCAAGCAGGGGTTTGGATTAGATGATCTCTGAAGTACTTACCAACACTAGAATTCCATGGTTTCAGCAAGGACCCTAAGTTTTCTAAAAATAACTTGGAAGCATGGCTTAATGATTCTAATAGGAAAACTGAGCAATGCAATGTGGCAGATTAAAAATCAGATAAATTAAATTTACTCCTCATAAGACCATAGTAGTATTTTTGGCTAACATCCCTTCAAATAAGCTTAATTTTCTATGAGAGTGATCCATTCTCAAACCATTACCTTGCCTACAAGTATCTTACATCTTCAATCTTCCTTCTAGGTTGCTAGCTCTCCACTTTATTGTTGTTGTTGTTTACTCCTGAGGTTCATTTTTCCTTGTATAAAACTGTTCTAGAAATTCTGGAGGTTTTTTTTCTCTAAGCACATATTTTGTTTTGATAAACTACAATGTTTTGTCTGCAGAAAAGTATTAACCACTTACATATATTTTCTCAAAGACCATGCATGAATATTAAATGGGATTTATACTTACAATGGCTTCGGGCAGTTGAGTCATCCATTATATTCTGTCATATCACACTGTGGTAATGTGAAAATCTGGGAGTCCCTCCAGTAATCTTGATTAGCAATATGAGGGCCTCCCCCCTTTACTTTTTTTTGCTGTAAACACATTTACTTTCTCTACATGCCGTGTTCACATTAAAAATTATGTGATTCTTAATCCATTGCTTTGTTTTAATTACAATAATAATAATAAAAATACTTTCCCCCCTTTTCTCTGTCTCACTTTGGAAAATAATTGCTAACAAGTGCTTTTGCTGCTGGTAAAAGGTGCTAAGTTATATTTCATCAATCAATTAATTAATTTCAATGTATAATATATGCCTTTCCTAAACTTCTATACAAATTTATGTAAAACTCTCATACCTAATCCATGTCTACAATCAACATTTTCCCAGGCAATCTGGCATCAAAACAGGAATAGATGTACCTAACAAGACAAGGAAAATGTAGGCCAAACTGAGGGGCACTGCTTCAATTTTTGTCCTTGGGGAAAAGAATTGCTAACATTTCATGTGGAATGCCTCAGTTCATTATTTTCTGGACAAAATGGAGTATGGCAGTTAAAGTTTTGGAGTTTTGCATTTTAATGTCAGGAATGACAGAATAACAGAGCTAGAAGGGCCTTTAGAGGTCTTCTAGCCCAATCCCCTACTCAAGCAAGAAACCTTATATCATTCCAGACAAATGGTTGTCCAATCTCTTCTTAAAAATCTCCAATGTTGGAGTACCTACAACTTCTGGAGGCAAGTCGTATTTATATGCATGCATGTATGTATGTATGTATGTCCCTGTAATTTTTTTGGGCAAGATTTGGGAAATGAATAATTTCATCTTATCTTCTTCCTAGGGCTGAGAGAGAGTACCTGGCTCAAGGTCATCCATCTGGTTTTATCCTTAAGGTGAGACTAGAACTCACAGTCTCCTGGTATCTAGCCTGATGCTTTAACTCCTTTAACTATTAAATCAAACTGGCTAGATTTAACTAGTAAATATAGAGCCATGATGGCATGCAGAGCCATTTGTGCCTGCATGCGAGCTGCAGCCAAACTTACCTCACTGGGCATGCATGCGCCTCACAGCTGATTTTCAGCCGGTTTGAGGCTTTCCAGAGGCTTGAAAAAAGCCTCTGCAGGCCGAATAGGCCCGTTTCATCACTTCCTGTTAATACCAGAAGTGACGAAATGGGCCTATTCGGCCCGCAGATGCTTTTTTCAAGCCTCTGGGAGGCCAAAAAAAGGCCTCAAACCAGCCAAAAATCAGCTGTGAGGCACAGTGAGGCACAGTGCAGGTAAGGGGGGGTTGGGGGGATTGTGAGTGCATGCAGCATGGGGAGGTGCACATTGCCTTCTGGGTGCTGGCACATGAGCACATGAGCCAGAGCACACAATTTTGGCACAGGAGCCCAAAAGGTTAGGCACCACTGATAAAGAGCCTCAACAAGTGATACATTAAGCTGACTTTGATCTCAGAAACCAAGCAAGGTTGCACCTGATTAGTATATGGATAGGGAGATCACAAGGAAATTCCAGGGCTGTAGTCTGGATAGCAAAATCAGAAACATCCCAGAAAAGACAAGGTTCAACCAGTGCTATACTATTGTCAAGAAAATGTACATATACAGTAGATTCTATAGGTACATATTGTTAAGTTTGCATGAAGAGTCAGACGCAGAGTGCTTCAGTGAAGAGTTTATTAGTGACTACAGCTCATAACAGACCTGATTTGGCTGGGCTGTGGCTGCTACTTATAGCCAGCAGCCGCAGTTGCCAGCCAATCAGAGTGCAGGGTTTTCCTGCACTTTTTAAACCAATCATTTCTGACATTTCACAAGAACAGTTCAAACTAAACCAATGACATTCAAACCTGCATACATAACACCCTCCCCACTAGGTTCAGTCCATACTCAAACCCCAACCTATCTAATGTATTCTTTTAAATAGGTGGGTCTCTTACGTGTACGTTGAGACCTTCGTGGTTCAGAAGTTTAAATGTTCTCACCCAGTGAGAGAGGAAATGTGTCTGTTGACATTTCCCTACTTGGGCTTCCAGTGAAAGAAGACCCTGTTTGATTGTTACAATCTGGTCTCTCCTCCCAACCCATCTCCAACCCAATGTCAGCACCCAAGTCAGGTAGTGATGTGCAATCTTCCACTTGTAAGGATGGATTTTGGCATTGTGACAGGTTTTATGGTTCCTGTCAATAATGGCTCATTACACATGGGGTTGATTCTTGCTTGCTGATTATCCTCATGTTCCTCCCTCCCCCTAGAAAAGGCATTAGGTATGGGAACTAGAGAGGAACAATTCATGATGTTCCTGAGGTAACCTGGATCTAAGCTGATCAATGTGCCTGCTCCAGAGGACTCCATCCTCTGTTTGTACCCTGTAAGAATGAGGGCCTGTGATTTGAGTTATTTCAGCAGAAATCCATGAAGGTTCACCCATAAGGTTCTTAGCATAAACAGAATCACCCACACTCGAACGTGAACTTTGCTAGTGGAATCTAGTGGTGCGTTGGGTCGTTAGTGGGATAAAGGCGGTCAAGGGGAGACCTAAGTTTCCTACCCATCAACAACTCTGCTGGGGATAAGTTAGTTGATGGGTTAGGAGTGATGTGCTGAACACTCATTCGCAGATGATATGGTATTTATGATAGAGGAACCATTAGAGACGGGTCCTATATTATTGAATGAGATAAACAAATTTGGGGAATTAGCAGGATTAAAAGTAAATAAGGGAAAACCAAATTGCTAGTCAAAAATAACAAATTCTAAACAAAAAACTGGAAGAAATTATGGGATTACAAATAGTAAATAAAATAAAATATTTAGGAATCTGGATAAGGCAAAAACAACAATGCTATGGGAAGATAATTATATAAAAATTTTAGAACAAATTAAAAAGGACTTGGAAATTTGGAATAAAATGCAAATATCACTTTTAGGAAGAATCGCGACAATTAAGATGAATATATTTTCCAAAGTTTTGTATTTATTCCAGACAATTCCAATATTAACAAACAAAAAGTTCTTTACGGATTTGGATAGGATGACAATGAAATTTATTTGGATGGGAAAAAGAGCAAGAATAAAGAAAAAAATATTTACAGGATGATAAAAGTAGAGGTGGATTGGGACTCCCGGATTGGGAAATTTACTATAAAGCTGCGATTTTGGTATGGATAAAGGAATGGGTGAGATTAGAAAATAAGAGAATGTTGACACTAGAGGGACACGATTTACAAACGGGATGGCACACACTTTTATGGAACTCGACTGATAAAAAACAAAAATACGCAATGAAACTTATAATATGCAATTCATTGATTAAAAACTGGGCAGAAATAAGGAAGAAAAACTATACAAAAATACCGAGATGGCTCTCAACAATGGAGGCAACCTTTCATCCTAATACATTGGATTTAAATAAAAAACTTAAATACTACCAGATATTGGATACAGAGGGAAAACTAAAAACAAAACAGGATTTGGAAATACAAGGAATCTCAATAGATAGTTGGGTTTATTTACAAGTCAAAACGAGATACAATAAAGACATAAAGGAATTTGGAATAGAAACAAAGAATACAAATTTGGATAAATTACTTTTGGGACCGGAAGAAAAACTAATATCTAAACTATATAATTTACTACTAGAACAAGAAAGAACAGGACAATTAGTAAAAGGACCAATGTTAGCATGGGAAAAAAATATAGGATACAATCTGGATTTGAATGACTGGGAAGATACATGGGAAGAAAATTTAACATATACAAAGTCGGGTGGCATATAAAGAAAACCAGTATAAAATGTATAGGTGGCATCTGGCCCTGCTAGACTAGCAAAAAAATATTTCCACAGGCAAACCCAAACTGTTGGAAGTGCCAGAATAAAATTGGCACTTAGTATCATGTGTGGTGGACATGCCCCAAAATAAGGAAATACTGGATGGGAATTAAAAATTGGATTGAAGATGTGATGAAGTGTGAGTTGGAGTGGAAACCAGAACTGTTCCTACTTGGAATGATAAAAAAAACCTTCCCCCAGAGGACAAATACCTGATAACGCATTTGCTAACAGCAGCTCGAATTGCCTTAGCTCAGAAATGGAAAGAATCTATAGCCCCATCTATACAAGTGGTAATAAAGAAAACATATGAATGTGTAGAATTGGAGAGATTAACACTTAAACTAAATGGAAAAGAAGATTCGGATTATTATAAGGCATGGGAAATATGGTATAATAGAACACAAAAACGGAGAAAAGAATATTGAAAACAAGATAACAATCTGGAAAAAGAGACAAGAAAAAGCTCCAAAATAGTGTTTAATCTCATCTGAAAAAATATTTATGGCTATGTATGACTGTAACATTATATGGGAAAATGCATACCGATCTGCAACCAAAAAAGGGAAAACTTGTGATGTATTTACGTTATTTGTGATTGTAAGTCTGTATGTTGTGTTTCTTTTTATAATTGTAAATAAACTTTAAAAAAAAGGAGTGATGTGCTGAACACTAAGAAGTTTTTCAACTTTCTCAGTGATGTCCCCAGGACCCAATTGCTGAAGCTTTTCCTTGGTAAAACGTACCATGCATTCAATCCGGCCATTAGCCGAAGGGTGCCCAGGGGCAGTCAGGGCATGTCTGATACCCTGTTGTGCTAGATAGGATTCAAAAAGGTTGGATGTAAATTGAGGGCCATTGTCAGAGACAAGAACATCAGGTAACCCGTGGGTTACAAAAAGCTTTTCAAGCTGTTTGATGACCATAGGGATGACCTCTAGCCATTTGGAATATGCATCAACTATAATAAGGAAGGTGTGCCCTCTGGTAGGGCCAGCAAAATCAATGTGAATTCTGGACCATGGGCCCCTAGGACATTCATTCCTGTGTGGGGGCGAGTGGGCAGGCCTGACTACCTGACAGTTGGGACAAGATGCAACCCAGTTTTCAACCATTTTGTCAATAGCTGGCCACCATACATAACTCCTGGCCAATCCCTTCATCCTTACAATACCTGGATGACCCTCATGTAACATTTCCAAAACCTCTCTTTGCAGTTTTGCAGGAATAACCACCCTGTTACCCCACAAAATGCATCCTCTTAATACAGATAATTCAGTTTGCCTGGATTTAAAAGGTTGAGCAAGGTGAGGTAGATCTTGAAAAGGCCAACCTTTCTTAATCCAGCCTATAACAGGAGCCAATAAAGTGTCTTTGGCAGCCTCTCTGGCAATTTCAGCAGCGTGTACTGGAAGCTTGGCAACAGTTTCTAGAAAAAAGGTGCACCTCAGGTTCACAGTCCTCAGTGTGAAACGGAAGTGGGCAGCAACTCAAAGCATCAGCATGGCCAATTGTGGATGAGCTTGTATGAATAAGCAGCAAGAAATTCAGTCCACCTCAGCATTCTTGGTGACAGGATAGTGGGTGTAGGTTTGTCTCCTGCCACAATGCCTAACAAAGGTTTGTGATCTGTGACAATGGTAAATGTTCTCCCATATAAATACTCATGGAATTTCTTGACAGCTGCAACAAGTGCCAATGCTTCCTTGTCCAATTGGCTGTAATTCCTCTCTGCTTTGGACAAAGTGCGAGAGTAAAATGCAATAGGGGCTTCCTTCCCACTGGGAAGCCTGTGGCTCGAACCCCCCCCCCGCACTCCAAAAGGGGATGCATCACAAGTAAGTACAACAGGCAAATTCTCAGAGAACTGTATCAGTACAGTATCAGACGTGATTAGACTTTTAATATTGTTGAATGCTGATTGTTCCTTCCTGCCCCAGACCCAAACAGATTTTTTGTCCAATAATCTGTGTAAGGGTTCTGCAATGGTTGCCTTCTGAGGTAGGAACATGTGATAAAAGTTAATAAATCCAAGGAAGGCTTGCAAATCTGTTTTGCATTTTGGTCTAGGGGCTTCTTTGATTGCTTGAACCTTGCCATCTGTAGGGTGGATGCCATGCTTGTCAATCATATAGCCCAAGAACTCAACTTTGTCAGTTCTAAGAGTGCATTTTTCTTCCTTGACTTTTAACCCCGTTTTCTTGAATCTTGTAAGGACTTCTCTGAATCTCTCTTGTAATTGAGTGTCATTTTCAGCAGAGATTAACACATCATCAAAGTAAGGCACTACCCTTGGCAGTCCTTGGAGCATCCTTTCCATAAGGCTTTGGAAGATGCCTGGTGCCACGCTTACTCCAAACTGTAACCTTTTACATTTGAAGGCACCTCTATAAGTCACAATGGTTTGGGCCTCTGCAGTGGCAATATCAACTGTTAGTTGTTGATATGCCTGGGCCAGATCCAATTTGGCAAAGACTGTGCCCCTGCCAAGTGAATGTAATAAATGATGCACCACTGGAACTGGATATGCTTTCTGCTGAAGCACATGGTTTAATGTCCCCTTATAGTCTCCACAGATTCTTACTGACCCATCAGTCTTGACTGGTGTGACTATGGGTGTCTCCCATCTGGAGTGGTCAGTGGGCTCTAAAACTCCTTGAGCTATTAGTTTATCTAATTGTGCATCAATTTTTCCTTTAAGGCAAATGGGACCCTTCTGGGCTTTAAACTAATTGGGGCACCTTGGGATCTAGGTTGAAAGTGATAGGGGTCCCCATATACTTGCCCAATCCGTCGCTGAAGACCTCTGGAAACTCAGACTTCAAGGCCTCCTTCCATTCAGTGTTGCTTACGTGATTGATGCCAGTCACCTCGATGCCTAGTGGCTTGAACCACTCAAGTCCCAGCAAGCTTGGGCAGTCCTTGTCCACGATGGTCAAGGGCAAACGTTTGGTGTGGCCTTTGAACTTCACATTGAATTCTCTTGTTCCAACTGCTGGAATCTTGTTCCCTTGGTAGTCTTTAGGAGTCAGTGATTGCTTCTGGAAATGTTTCTTCTGAATGTTGGGAAGTAGCCTGTGAATAGTGTCCCATGACACCATAGATAAATAGGAGGCTGGGTCCACTTCCATTTGGCAAGGCCTTCCTTCAATGAGTACCTTCACATGTACTTTTCTGCTTCTTAAGGGTGAAGAATGACCAATGGTGACTGTTTGATGAGTTTCATTCTTCCCATTTGCTTCTGTGTTGCGCCCCATTTTCTCACTGAAGTTGTTAGGCTTGAATTCTTTGTCAGGAAACTTCCTTCTGTGTGGTGGAGTTCTGGATGATTTGCAGACTCTTGCTAGATGACCTCTTTTTCACAATGGAGGCAGATGGTATCAAGAAACTTGCATTCAGGCTTCCCCACAACCTCTGCAGTAAAAATCTTGACTCTTTCTTCCCAGGTCTTTCTTTTTCTCCATTCTGAGTCTATAAATTCCTTCCTCCACCTCACTACAGTCTGACTCAGAATCTATTTGCTCTCAATGAGTTGTTGTGGACTTTTCCACATCAGGATGGCTTGAGGCCTTGTTAATTTTCTTCATGGCTGCTGCTGAGGACTTGGTGGCTTCTGCTGAGGAGGCCTCTTCTATTGCTTCCTTCAGTGTTATCTTAGGTCTCATTAATAACTTGCTGTGTAATACCTTGTCTTTAAGGCCTAGAACAAATTGATCGCACATGGCCTCTTCTAAGTTGTTAAATTCACACTCACCCCCAATGTCCCTTAAACTTGCCACGAAGTCATTTACGTTTAGCTTCCCTTGATCGACGGTAAAACTGTGTCTTAATGAGGCACGATGCTTAATGGGCTCTTAACAACTTTTCTAAGTCGGCCATCCATTACCTTCGTCTGCAGCTCCGCCAATGCCTGCCATCTTGAAACTGCCGGACCGGTCGTGAGAAAGACCGCCCTCTTCCGCTTCTCAGAAATGTCGACGAGATCGTTTCCTCCAAATACATTTGGAACGATCCGCATCTGAGTCCCAACCTTCTGTCATCGGATCGAACGGGGTTGGGGGGGTGTTCAGCGTAGCCATCTCTCTCAACTTGTTTTCAGCGTGTGCTTCTCTTCAGGAAGGATCCCACCTAGCCAGTGTTAAGTTTGCATGAAGAGTCAGACTCGGAGTGCTTCAGTGAAGAGTTTATTAGTGACTACAGCTCATAACAGATTTGGCTGGGCTGCGGCTGCTACTTATAGCCAGCAGCCGCAGTTGCCAGCCAATCAGAGTGCAGGGTTTTCCTGCACTTTTAAACCAATCATTTCATTTCACAAGAACAGTTCAAACTAAACCAATGACATTCAAACCTGCATACATAACACATATAGTCCAACTGAAGTTCAAACTAAACCAATGACATTCAAACCTGCATACATAACACATATAGTCCAACTGAAGTAGATATTGATTAGAGTAGGTTTTTTTTTAACTTCCCTCACATTACCATTAAAAAGGGAAGTATGCATGGCAGGTGGTGTGCTGGTTCTTTACACATATCTTAGTTATGAGATCGCAAGGAGATTGGGTGAGGCCAGTTCAATGGCCTATCATATTCCTTCCTTTCAAATTCCATTAATTCATGGGACTTTTTCACACCCAGAACATGGGAGGCTGCAGGAGAGTGGCCTGCATTATTATTACAAGAAACTGAGCTCAAAATCAGTACCATTTAAACACAAAATCTAAACCTCCCTGAAAATAAACTAAAAGAATAGATGCCTCTTTCCCAGGTCAAGGGGAGAGGCACTTGATGATAAATTTACGTCAGACATTCCCTGAATGCTACTTCTGCATGGTTTTAGTGTAATTCAGAAGGAGCAAAATGGGAGCCATGGAGAGGATTCTGACAATGAGAAACCCAGCCCCATTCCCTATCCCAGTTTCCCCAACACTCCTTCAATCATTCTCATAAAAACAGTGACCAAATGTGCCTATTAAAAAAACCCTCAGACTTTCCTTTTCTTTCATGAAGTCTCCTTCCATCTCCAGTACATAATATTATTAAAATATTCTAGAGGTGGGATAGCGTTCTTGTTTGGTTGTTGATTTTTCTATCATTTATCCTGAAGAACTGGAAACTATTTTGACAGATGGGAAGAAAGTGCTAATTTAGTTTCCTTTCTCAAGTTGATGCTGTCTGGAAAATCAACTCCTCATATTTTCATGAGAGGTTACTTTACTCTGTTTAATCTGTTAAATGGTACTGGTCCATTTAGTACAACGGTCTATGTGTTTCTGAGAAAATTTCATAGTCATTTTCAATTAGTCCTACATTTTCCACCTTGGATTTTCCTAAATGGTTGTTTGCAGAAGTCTGGTAGATGCTCTAATTTTCAAATATGGATTACAGTTACCATCAGATTCAGCTTAACTCCTTGGGAAAATGTGTAGTTTCTATACTTTAGATGGATTATTTCCCATTATTGTTTTAATATGCTGTTTCTGTTGGAGGAACAGGTGGGGGCTGTGGTCAGGGGGGCTTTTGCCCAGGTTCGGCTGGTTCGCCAGCTCCACCCTTACCTGAGCCGAGATGCCCTTTGAACGGTCACTCATGCGCTCGTCACTTCCAGAATCGACTACTGTAATGCTCTCTACATGGGGCTGCCCTTGCGGACTACCCGGAGGTTACAGATGGTGCAGAATCGGCGGGCTGTGGGTGTATCCTGATACTGCCATGTTACACCCCTTCTGCGTGACCTGCATTGGTTGCCGGTTGCCTTCTGGGTTAGTTTCAAGGTGCTAGTAATAACTTATAAAGCCCTAAATGGCTTGGGTCCAGGGTACCTGCATGAACGCTTCATGCCAGCATCACATGCCGATCGCCCTGTTTGCTCCCACAGGAGGGGCCTCCTTGGGATACCGTCAGTCAGGTATTGTCAGCTGGCGGTCCCCAGGGTTAGGGCCTTCTCCGTGGGAGCACCCACCCTTTGGAATCAGCTCCCCGTGGATCTCCATTTGGCCCCTGATCTCCGCTTCTTCCACCGGGACCTGAAGACCTGGTTGTTTCAATAGGCCGGCCTGGAATGACCTGGATGGGGGGGGTTCTTAATTGTTTTAATGCTTATTCTGACTTGTTATGTTTAATCTGCTTTTAATGTAAATTTTGTGCTGTTTTAATGTTCGCTGCCCTGAGTCCTTAGGGAGAAGGGTGGCATACAAGTTGAATAAATTATTATTGTTGTTGTTGTTATTGTTATTGTTATGGTTATTGTTATTGTTATTATTTATTTATCAGTTTTAAAAACCACTCATCTCCCTCATGGAGGAATTCTGCGATATCTCTTTAATATGCATAAAACTAATACAGTACAGTATAAACATGAAAACAAATTTACTCATAGCCAAGTAGACCTTGGGGAAGGGAATGGGGAGAGACTTGTTTTAAAATAATTGAAGAATTGGGGCAGAACAGCCTTAGTCATGATCCATGCCCCAGTCTCATCCCTGGTTTATTACATGTGCCCTGTTTATTCTGGGCCGGCCCATCGTCCTCTTGGATTAGAGGTGATGGCTGATTAACAAGAAGCTCTTCAGGCCATGGCAGAGACAATCAGCTCAGCAGTCACTCTCGGCTGGAGAGGGCTGATTTGCAGCAGTCTGCTCTTTACACTGACTGAGCTGCTCAGGAATATAAATACTGTTAATCCCTCACATTAATATCAGCTTTGATCGTCCTTCCCCATTATCATCTCCTTGCTGTTAATGAAACAGAGAGCCATAGGGGACAGGAGAGAAGGAACTGGCCTAATCAGTATGTGCTGGTTGGAAATATTGGAACTAAATTGACAGGCTTGGGGGATTAAGGAGGTGAAGAAACCTGAAAGAGATGTGGAATCAGCAGTGCCTAATTTTGTTTCTCTTGAAGTCAAGTTTATTTGCACCTAAGATAGCTCTTTGTTTAAAAAGAAAAAAAGAGAAGTTACAGTCATAATAATAGTACACAATAATGGAAAGTTTAGAGTTTAGTGGTTGTGGACATTGTGGCCTGCAGAATTCAGTAGTTCCATCTGGGATCCCAAACAGAGGTCAGGCATTGTAGAAGATGCTACATTAGTTGACCAGGGGTTGACTTTCTGCATTGTTTTGCATCCAGTTCTGAAAATTTACATTGGAGGACTTTGATTCATAAAATATGTAATCATGCTGTTGTTGTTTTTATCACAACACATTCTCCTGGTTTTTACCCTCTATTTAATTCTTGTTAATTTTAATCATTTTGTATTATATTGTTAGCCTTGTGAGAGCCATCCAGAGTCACTTCAACAGTGAGCTGGGGGAGCATATAAATTTAATAAATAAATAAAGTAAAAATACAATGTGTCTATACAATTTGGCTATAGGAATAGCCATCTGCTTGTTTTCCCTACTTCATATTAAAAGCAGCCAAAACTAGTGAGTTCTAGATCTTGAAAGGCCACTGCAAATGTGTACCATAAACTATGGATGGATGGATAAGTAAATCATGAAACTGACTTCAGAAAGTGTTGAGATTTTCACACTACTTCATTTTATGCAGAGCAAATAGGTCTGTTTGCTGTTTCCTGCAAGGATTTGAAATTAATGTTGGGGATTCAATAAGAATATGCAAATGTTTGAGGTCTCCTTGCTGTGCATGTCAGGGTTCCAAGTAATAGATCCATTGTAAGTAAAAATTCCGAGGCAGGTAGATTCCTCAAATAGCTTTATTGAAAATATCATATTGGCACGTATCTGGTGAAAACCAACTCTGAAGGGTCCCTCAGTTTTCACCTAATTAAAAAGGTAAGTTCTCCCCAATCCCAAACAATCAGTCATATGGCCCAATCAAGGCAGTGCCCGCTGGTCTGGTGACATCTCACCTCCTTCCTCTGGCCAGGTGTGAGAACGTCCTTGGTTCCCAAGAGAAAGTATTTTATTTTGACTACACAACTCCAGCTATCTCTAAACCCCTCTCCCTATCCCTCATCTCCAAGCCAGCTTCAGGGTTGACAGGACAATTGCTCTTGGTTTTCTTCTGAACCCTTGTTGGACCCTTCCACTTGAAAATCCATCATTTTCTTCATATTTTTGGAAGAAATGGAAAAACAATTTGATACCATCTCTTTCAGGTTTCTTCACCATCTTCTGAACATAATCGGTAACTTGAAAAAGGTCTGACAAGATAGTAATAAAACTATCTCTTTCCTGTTATTTTTTATCTTCCAAAGGATCAAGTGTCTATGCCAAGCTTCCCCAATCTTATGTCCTCTACAGGTGTTGGACTACCACTCCCAGAATTCCAAGCAGCTAGTGAACATGATTCATGCTTTTCTATGGGTACTGCTCATGGCTACTTACAAAACTGCTCAAAAGAGTTTTTTTTTTCTTCACCATAATAAACAAGAATAGTTTGCAAAAATCAGATGTTTCTTATATGTTCAGGGAAGAAGGGCTGATTCTAAAAGCTGAGACTTAATGGCCAGATGGATAGTTTACACTGAAGAAAATGGCTTTACTTTATTATATGAGATGAAAAGAAACTACTTTCAGGAATTGTCTGTATTCATGGGTGTAAATTGTTTACCACCAAGCCTTCCTTTACTATAAGCTTTTCCTTAGCTAAAAAAAGGAAAGTTAAATCCCCATTTTATGATCTGCAGCTTGAGATTGTAAAAACAAATGGTGTAAACAATAACAGAGCAATACTTCTGGGAAACATGAATACCCCCAACCATATCTCTATAATAGAATCAAGTAGAATGTCTCTCATACTAACACTCATCACCTTATAATACTGAGAAATTGCTGTAATGTGCACACCAGTCACAGAAAATGGCCTCCCAAAACTCTGCCCTTGGAAGATGGCTTTTCATTTATTGTTGCTTCATCTACACCTTCTTCTAAAAGAAACAGATTTGTTGCCAAACAGTTTTATCTGTTGTCATGGCCTGACTTTCATTTGCACCTCTAGGAGGGAATGGAACACAATTTTTCAAGCCTGTAATGCTAAATATTATACAGCCATTGGTAAAATTGAGGAGGCTAAATATTATACTGGTAAGTATAATTATATTGGTAAGACTGATGCCCTCAGGCAGTTATGAACATTAGAAAGAACAATTAACAAATCATATGAAATAATAGTGCTTGTATTCAACCCTCATTTAAATGTACAGAATACACTTTAGAACTCTGAAATAGTATCTTGATCACCAACATAGAGTTGGAAGAATGTAGAGAGGCATGGGATCCAACCTCTTTTTCCAGTGCAAAAATAAATATTCAGCATACAGTATGTGAGAAATTTCTATTCAGCCTTTACCTGCAGTCAACTAGTCTCTAGTTGCTATTGAAATGCTCTGTTAGAGAGTTTTCTTTAACTTTCAAGTTGGACTCTGTCTGCCTATAACAAATCCATGACCTGCATTCTGGAATGACACAGAACAGTTTATGGGATTTTCCCATGTAACATTGTTTCAGGAACTTGAAGACTGATGCTATCAGTGGTGGGCTGGAGCTTATTCTTGTAGAGGTGATAGTTGGTAGAGCAGCATGACAAGGCTAATGGTGTTGATAGAGCCAGTTGCAATACATTTACTGGAATTCCACTGGTTGTCATATACCCTGTCAGTTAACTTTTAAGACAAACAATGAGAGAATACTCTAGAAGAGAATGAGCCATGGTGGTGCAGTGGTTAAAGGCTACTTCTGCTGGCTGCCTGTAATTTGGCAGTTCAAATCTCACCAGGCTCAAGGTTGACTCAGCCTTCCATTCTTCCAAGGTGGGTAAAGTGAGGACCCAAATTGTTGGGGGCAATATGCTGACTCTGTAAACTGCTTAGAGAGGTCTGTAAAGCACTGTAAAGTGTATACAAGTCTAAGTGCTGTTGAAAGAAATATCCTTCTGGGTTCAGTTCCAAGTGGGGAAAAGACACTGGAAACATGGAGGCTGCTTGGAAAGTTTAATGGTGAACAGGACCACATGGTCTGGAGCTCCAGAGAAAGATGATCACATGCTTGAAGGAGATCAAGAAAAAAAGGGCTGAGGTGCTGAGAGTATCTGGGTTTTATAACCTTTGTTGGGATTTGAATTGAAGCTTGTTTCTAATTGGTTGTCAGACTCCCATGAGGGGCAACTCTGTAGGCTGTCCTGACTTCCAAGCTTGGTTGACCCGCTGGATGATCTATGCCCTTAAAAGGGCTTTTGGCAATTGCTATAGCTTTACCTGGAGACCTTTCTTATGTAAAGTATTCTGGCCCACCCATTAACAAAGGTGGGGGTGAGATTCTGCTTCTGGGGTTCTACTCTTTTTAGAGGAAATATTCTGCCTTTTAAATATCTACCAGAATATTTCATTTTTCTAGGAGAGTTGGGTGTAACTTCCTACAATCCCTCATTTTTTTTTTTTCAAAACACGTTGAGTTTTGACAAAGATAAAAAGGTGATCAGATCAGGGAGACTTGATGGGTGCTTTTAATTTTTTCTGATGCAAAGGAAAGGCATTGGAAAAAAAAAGCAACAGAAAGGATTCCTTCAGTGACTCAAAAGCTTTCAAAGTCTGGGAAAACTCCTGGTTTTTTTTTTCAAAACAGTATCCAATTTTTTCATGCCAATTAATTTTCAGGTGTTTTGATGTACTTTTTGTGAGCTTACAGTCAGGTTATAAGCACAAGCCTCTACATTCTTCACAGCCTTTAAATTACAGGCTGCCCATTTCAAGGTTATGGTTACTACCTGCCTAGCTCTTAGTTTCCAGTTTGTGAGGCCAAATTGAGATTAGCCAGTGTGCAATCCAGCTATTTAGTATTTTTTAAAGTTACACACAATGAGCCCTGGGACTTGTACTCATGGCCCCCAGTGCAACATATCTTGCTTTACTGGACAACTGGGCAGCATCATTTGTGAGTCACAGTCAGGACTTGGGGTTTGGAATCTCTTTTCTGCTATCTCTTCAGAAATTGCCTGAGGAGGAGGGTGCCTCCCCATGGAATTAGAAAGGAGTTTTGCTTGGGCCTTAGTGCCTCAGAGCAGCAAAATAAAAACAAAACAAAAAAACATTTTCTTTTTTAAAAAGCAAGCAGACAGCTTTGTGGGAAGCATGGTGAAAAGATAACCTATCTAATTCTAAATGGGTGTCTCTGTGTGTATGTGCCTGTGTATGCAGCTAGGTTTACAATACAGATAACAAACATGCTGGACATTCCCTCCCACCAGACAGAAGTATAAGGTGTTCAGAAACTTGCTGGGCCAGCTACTCTCAATACAATCATGGGTACATCAAATTGGTTACAATATAAATGATACAAGAAAACATTACAATGGGTTTCACATTACAATGAATTTTCAGTTACAATGAATTTCCACCCTCCCCATAGTCTTTCTAACTGTCTTCTGGGGATTGAAAAGTCTTTTAGTCTTTTACTGGTCCATCTCAGGATCCTTTCCTTCATGTCTCTGGATGGCATAGGCTTGGCCTGGTGGTATGGGTGGTCAGTCAGGCTTGGGAAGGTCTGCCCCACTCTGGTTTGTTGTAATGACCTTCAGTGGAGGCTGGATCCAAACCCAGTTACTGGTTCCAATGGATAGAATGTCTCTAGGGAGTAGCATCTGCTTCCACATGTGGCAGGGCTGAAAGACAAAGAACAGGGGTCCCTTCCCTTTTGCTGGTAATTCTACCAGGAAAGGCATTATAAAAGGATTAGAGAGGGGGTTTGGAGATGGCTTGCAGGTATGGTTTCAGGAGAAAGAAAAATAACACATCAGTATTGCAGTTACTAAACAGATAAATCAGTTTCAACAAAGTGGAGACACAGCAGATGAGAAAGGAAAAAACTGGATTCAAATGCTTCAGGAAAAGGGATCCTCACATCCAGTCTTTGATTTATTGGTCAGACTGGGAGAAGACAATCTCGGTGTTTTTAATTCTTAACAATTTAAAATTAATATCCGAATGGATCAGAGACACTTAACAGTTGCAACAGTTACCTCTAGGACACACAAAGTCTTAGACACACACGTGCGCGTGCACACATACCCACACACAAAGACACAGAGAGGAAAACAAAACTCTGAGGTTTACACACACACTGATCATTCCCACAATAAATCTCTCAGTTAAATTGGGGAAGGCATAAATCTTAAGGAACAAACCACGTGGTAGCATAGAAGATAGAGAAAGAGACAGAAAGAAAGAATTTTAAAAAAAATCCCATGTGATCCTGTTTTTATATTTTGCCCTTTTAAAGTACCTTTATTTAGCACATTGGTCTTCCTGTATCCCTCAGCAAAGCCCATTCCCTATCTATACATTTTGGTTTTTCTTGCTCATGCCAGCTAGGGTCGGCATCTGCCGCATCCCAAGCCTCCAATAGCTCTCCCAGGGGGTTCCATTCCATTCAGGACCCTCGAACTACCGCTTCCCATGTTTCCCGTCCGATGTGGGGTTACACTTTGGCTTAGTCGGGTCAGCGACCAGTTTCAGACACAAGAACTTCAAGAGCAAGAAAAAGAAAAAAGGTGTCTGAGGGAGACTTTGGTCGTTGCACCTTATGCAACTAAATGAGACACTTAAAAAAACTCTCTCTATTCTACAGAATATTTCACAAAGTATCTGCGCTCCCCTTTTAAAAACCACGAGACTCTCTCTCTCTCTCTCTCTTTTGCCAAGGTTTTGGACTGGGGGTATGCTGCCTGTGCAGACTTCTTTCCTCTCCCAAAAAAACAGGTGAGACTCTCTGCCCCCAGATAAGTACTGGTACTCCGTGCCTCTTTCCTTCAGGCCGTTTAGCGGTTTGGAAGAGCTCAAATCCGGAAAACTTGCTTTTCTGTAAGCAAGTACTGGTACTCGATTAGCATCCAAATTACAACTACTTAAACCCCTGGGGTTTGCTTTTGGGATACACTGGACAAAAACCAAATTTTTTCTTCCTCCCTTCAATCATAACCAGCTCGGCTTTTCCTCTTATATACAGAAGGTCTCACACTCTGATGACCTCTCCTTGCTTTTCCTGTCCTGATGGTCATGGCTCTGTAGAGCTAGCAACAGACAAGAGGGAGGCTAGAGGCCAAACAAAGGAATGAGATCCAGCTGCTGTCCAAGGTGTGCCAGCTCACACACACACACTCTTCCTCCTTCTCTAACAAAAGGTCCTGTGCTCTGAAACTGTTAAACATAACTTTTCTTTCAGACAGGAACTTTTTTAATTGAGAATAATAAAACCCTCAAAACGACTCTATAGAGCACTCCACACTAGAACAAGTAGACACAAGGACAGTTTCCCCAGCATGCATCAATCTGCTAAACAAATAATTTCCTCAACACCGTCCAACCATTTACAAAGTCTGCACTACTATTACTATTAATCTTCTCATCACTCCCCATCACCCATCCCTCCACTTGTGACTGTATGTTGTAACTTTGTCGCTTGTATCCTTCGATTTACATTCACTGCTTCCTAGTATAATTTGATTGCTTATTGTACCCTATGACTATCATTAAGTGTTGTACGTTATGATTCTTGATTCTTAATGAATGTATCTTTCCTTTTATGTAGACTGAGAGCATATGCACCAAAGACAACTTCCTTGTAAGTCAAATCACGCTTGCCAATAAAGAGTTATATCTAAGGGGAGATTGTGCTAAGACAAATATATCATTTTACATATAATAACTGCCCAGAATTGTGTATGCACAGTACTGGAAACAGGATAATATACCATCTGAGGGGACAGTGATAAGAAAGATTTTGAACTGCATGGAGATGGACAGGCTGACATTAGAGTTAAAAGAAAGATGTGAAACCAGTATTGTTGGGAAATATTTAATAAAAAGTATTTAAAAAATGGCCAAGGATTAGAATGCAAATAAGCCAGAAGATGAGAAAGGAACTTTATACTACCAAAATGAGAATAAAATGATAATTCAAGATTGTTATGAAAAGCTATGAGCAAGAAAAGTTTCAGAAGAGAAAATTAAACAATATTTGGAAAAAGCGGAATTACCTAAAGTACCAGAAAGGTAAAACTATGTTAAATGAATGAATATCAATGATGGAATTATCAGAAGTGATCAAGAGACAAAGAATAATAAAACACCAGGACCAGTTGGGCTGCAGGCAGAATTTTACAAATGGTTACAAGATACTTTAGGCCCATCAATGTTAGAAGTCCATAATGAAGTATTGATTGATGCAAGGTACCAAATTCGTGGATGAAAGCAAATATTACTTTGATTCAAAAGATTCAA
>SOZL01000800.1:0-24483 GCA_009733165.1 Naja naja | reverse complement strand
GTTTTAATGCTTATTCTGACTTGTTATGTTTAATCTGCTTTTAATGTAAATTTTGTGCTGTTTTAATGTTCGCTGCCCTGAGTCCTTAGGGAGAAGGGCATACAAGTTGAATAAATTATTATTGTTGTTGTTATTGTTATGGTTATTGTTATTATTTATTTATCAGTTTTAAAACCACTCATCTCCCTCATGGAGGAATTCTCATGATATCTTTTAATATGCATAAAACTAATACAGTACAGTATAAACATGAAAACAATTTACTCATAGCCAAGTAGACCTTGGGGAAGGAATGGAGAGACTTGTTTTAAAATAATTGAAGAATTGGGGCAGAACAGCCTTAGTCATGATCCATGCCCCAGTCTCATCCCTGGTTTATGTGCCCTGTTTATTCTGGGCCCATCGTCTCTTGGATTAGAGGTGATGATTAACAACAAGCTCTTCAGGCCATGGCAGAGACAATCAGCTCAGCAGTCACTCGGCTGGAGAGGGCTGATTTGCAGCAGTCTGCTCTTTACACTGACTGAGCTGCTCAGGAATATAAATACTGTTAATCCTCACATTAATATCAGCTTTGATCGTCCTTCCCATTATCATCTCCTTGCTGTTAATGAAACAGAGAGCCATAGGGGACAGGAGAGAAGGAACTGGCCTAATCAGTATGTGCTGGTTGGAAATATTGGAACTAAATTGACAGGCTTGGGGATTAAGGAGGTGAAGAAACCTGAAAGAGATGTGGAATCAGCAGCCTAATTTTGTTTCTCTTGAAGTCAAGTTTATTTACCTAAGATAGCTCTTTGTTTAAAAAAGAAAAGAGAAGTTACAGTCATAATAATAGTACACAATAATGGAAAGTTTAGAGTTTAGTGGTTGTGGACATTGTGGCCTGCAGAATTCAGTAGTTCCATCTGGGATCCCAAACAGAGGTCAGGCATTGTAGAAGATGCTACATTAGTTGACCAGGGGTTGACTTTCTGCATTGTTTTGCATCCAGTTCTGAAAATTTACATTGGAGGACTTTGATTCATAAAATATGTAATCATGCTGTTGTTTTTTATCACAACACATTCTCCTGGTTTTACCCTCTATTTAATTCTTGTTAATTTTAATCATTTTGTATTATATTGTTAGCCTTGTGAGAGCCATCCAGAGTCACTTCAACAGTGAGCTGGGGAGCATATAAATTTAATAAATAAATAAAGTAAAAATACAATGTATCTATACAATTTGGCTATAGGAATAGCCATCTGCTTGTTTTCCCTACTTCATATTAAGAAAAGCAGCCAAAACTAGTGAGTTCTAGATCTTGAAAGGCCACTGCAAATGTGTACCATAAACTATGGATGGATGGATAAGTAAATCATGAAACTGACTTCAGAAAGCAAGTTTTGAGATTTTCATATCTGTTTGCTGTTTCCTGCAAGGATTTGAAATTAATGTTGGGGATTCAATAAGAATATGCAAATGTTTGAGGTCTCCTTGCTGTGCATGTCAGGGTTCCAAGTAATAGATCCATTGTAAGTAAAAATTTCGAGGCAGGTAGATTCCTCAAATAGCTTTATTGAAAATATCATATTGGTGACGATCTGGTGAAAACCAACTCTGAAGGGTCCCTCGGTTTTCACCACTAAAAAGGTAAGTTCTCTCCCAATCCCAAACAATCAGTCATATGGCCCAATCAAGGTGCCATTGCTGGTCTGATGACATCTCACCTTCCTCTGGCCAGGTGTGAGAACGTCCTTGGTTCCCAAGAGAAAGTATTTTATTTTGACTACACAACTCCAGCTATCTCTAAAACCCCTCCTATCCTCATCTCCAAGCCAGCTTCAGGGTTGACAGGACATTGCTCTTGGTTTTCTTCTGAACCCTTGTTGGACCCTTCCACTTGAAAATCCATCATTCTTCATTTTTGAAGAAATGGAAAAAACAATTTGATACCATCTCTTTCAGGTTTCTTCACCATCTTCTGAACATAATTGGTAACTTGAAAAAGGTGTGACAATATAGTAATAAAACTATCTCTTTCCTGTTATTTTTTATCTTCCAAAGGATCAAGTGTCTATGCCAAGCTTCCCCAATCTTATGTCCTCCACAGGTGTTGGACTACCACTCCCAGAATTCCAAGCAGCTAGTGAACATGATTCATGCTTTTCTATGGGTACTGCTCATGGCTACTTACAAAACTGCTCAAAAGAGTTTTTTTTTCTTCACCATAATAAACAAGAATAGTTTGCAAAAATCAGATGTTTCTTATATGTTCAGGGAAGAAGGGCTGATTCTAAAAGCTGAGACTTAATGGCCAGATGGATAGTTTACACTGAAGAAAATGGCTTTACTTTATTATATGAGATGAAAAGAAACTACTTTCAGAATTGTCTGTATTCATGGGTGTAAATTGTTTACCACCAAGCCTTCCTTTACTATAAGCTTTTCCTTAGCTAAAAAAGGAAAGTTAAATCCCCATTTTATGATCTGCAGCTTGAGATTGTAAAAACAAATGGTGTAAACAATAACAGAGCAATACTTCTGGGAAACATGAATACCCCCAACCATATCTCTATAATAGAATCAAGTAGAATGTCTCTCATACTAACACTCATCACCTTATAATACTGAGAAATTGCTGTAATGTGCACACCAGTCACAGAAAATGGCCTCCCAAAACTCTGCCCTTGGAAAGATGGCTTTTCATTTATTGTTGCTTCATCTACACCTTCTTCTAAAAGAAACAGATTTGTTGCCAAACAGTTTTATCTGTTGTCATGGCCTGACTTTCATTTGCACCTCTAGGAGGGAATGGAACACAATTTTTCAAGCCTGTAATGCTAAATATTATACAGCCATTGGTAAAATTGAGGAGGCTAAATATTATACTGGTAAGTATAATTATATTGGTAAGACTGATGCCCTCAGGCAGTTATGAACATTAGAAAGAACAATTAACAAATCATATGAAATAATAGTGCTTGTATTCAACCCTCATTTAAATGTACAGAATACACTTTAGAACTCTGAAATAGTATCTTGATCACCAACATAGAGTTGGAAGAATGTAGAGAGGCATGGGATCCAACCTCTTTTTCCTGCAAAAATAAATATTCAGCATACAGTATGTGAGAAATTCTATTCAACTTTACCTGCAGTCAACTAGTCTCTAGTTGCTATTGAAATGCTCTGTTAGAGAGTTTTCTTTAACTTTCAAGTTGGACTCTGTCTGCCTATAACAAATCCATGACCTGCATTCTGGAATGACACAGAACAGTTTATGATTTTCCATGTAACATTGTTTCAGGAACTTGAAGACTGATGCTATCAGTGGTGGGCTGGAGCTGGCTTATTCTGACTTGTAAGAGGTGATTGTTAACTTTTCTGGAATTTTGGTTGAGAGCAGAACTGAGTCATGATGCCTAGAGCATTGCTAATGTAGTGGTACAGCATGACAAGGGAATGGTGTTGATAGAGCCAGTTGCAATACATTTACTGGAATTCCACTGGTTGTCATATACCCTGTCAGTTAACTTTTAAGACAAACAATGAGAGAATACTCTAGAAGAGAATGAGCCATGGTGGTGCAGTGGTTAAAGTGCAATACTGCAGGCTACTTCTGCTGGCTGCCTGTAATTTGGCAGTTCAAATCTCACCAGGCTCAAGGTTGGCTCAGACTTCCATTCTTCCAAGGTGGGTAAAGTGAGGACCCAAATTGTTGGGGGCTATGCATGACTCTGTAAACTGCGAGAGGTCTGTAAAGCATTGTAAAGTGTTCAAGTCAGTGCTGTTGAAAGAAATATCCTTCTGGGTTCAGTTCCAAGTGGGGAAAAAGACACTGGAAACATGGAGGCTGCTTGGAAAGTTTAATGGTGAACAGGACCACATGGTCTGGAGCTCCAGAGAAAGATGATCACATGCTTGAAGGAGATCAAAAAAAAAGAGGCTGAGGTGCTGAGAGTATCTGGGTTTTATAACCTTTGTTGGGATTTGAATTGAAGCTTGTTTCTAATTGGTTGTCAGACTCCCATGAGGGGCAACTCTGTAGGCTGTCCTGAGTTCCAAGCTTGGTTGACCCCTGGATGATCTATGCCCTTAAAAGGGCTTTTGGCAATTGCTATAGCTTTACCTGGAGACCTTTCTTATGTAAAGTATTCTGGCTCAGGTTTTAATGGCCCACCCATTAACAAAGGTGGGGTGAGATTCTGCTTCTGGGGTTCTACTTTTTAGAAGAAATATTCTGCTTTTAAATATCTACCAGAATATTTTTCTAGGAGAGTTGGGTGCCAACTTCCTACAATCTTTTTTTTTTTTTTCAAAACACGTGAGAGTTTTGACAAAAGATTAAAAGGTGATCAGATCAGGGAGACTTGATGGGTGCTTTTAATTTTTTCTGATGCAAAGGAAAGGCATTGAAAAAAAGCAACAGAAAAGGATTCCTTCAGTGGCTCCCAAAGCTTTCAAAGTCTGGGAAAACTCCTGGTTTTTTTTTTTTTTTCAAAACAGTATCCATTTTTTCATGCCAATTAATTTTCAGGTGTTTTGATGTACTTTTTTGAGCTTACAGTCAGGTTATAAGCACAAGCCTCTACATTCTTCACAGCCTTTAAATTACAGGCTGCCCATTTCCAAGGTTATGGTTACTACCTGCCTAGCTCTTAGTTTCCAGGGTTTGTGAGGCCAAATTGAGATTAGCCAGTGTGCAATCCAGGCTATTTAGTATTTTTAAAGTTACACACAATGAGCCCTGGGACTTGTACTCATGAGGCCCCCCAGCAACATATCTTGCTTTACTGGACAACTGGGCAGCATCATTTGTGAGTCACAGTCAGGACTTGGGGTTTGAGATCTCTTTTCTGCTATCTCTTCAGAATTGCCTGAGGGAGGGTGCCTCCCATGGGAAAGGAGTTTTGCTTGGGCCTTAGTGCCTCAGAGCAGCAAAATAAAACAAAACAAAACAAAAAAACATTTTCTTTTTAAAAAGAAGCAAGGGACAGCTTTGTGTGGAAGCAGGTGAAAAAGATAACCTATCTAATTCTAAATGGGTGTCTCTGTGTATGTGCCTGTGTATGCAGCTAGGTTTACAATACAGATAATACAAACATGCTGGACAATTTCTCCCACCAGACAGAAGTATAAGGTGTTCAGAACTTGCTGGGCCAGCTACTCTCAAATACAATCATGGGTACATCAAATTGGTTACAATATAAATGATACAAGAAAGAAAACATTACAATGGGTTTCACATTACAATGAATTTTCAGTTACAATGAATTTCCACCTCCCCCATAGTCTTTCTAACTGTCTTCTGGGGATTGAAAAGAGTTTTAGTCTTTTACTGGTCCATCTCAGGATCCTTTCCTTCATGTCTCTGGATGGCATAGGCTTGGCCTGGTGGTATGGGTGGTCAGTCAGGCTTGGGAAGGTCTGCCCCACTCTGGTTTGTTGTAATGACCTTCAGTGGAGGCTGGATCCAAACCCAGTTACTGGTTCCAATGGATAGAATGTCTCTAGGAGTAGCATCTGCTTCCACATGGCAGGGCTGAAAGACAAAGAACAAGGGGTCCCTTCCCTTTTGCTGGTAATTCTACCAGGAAAGGCATTATAAAAGGATTAGAGAGGGGGTTTGGAGATGGCTTGCAGGTATGGTTTCAGGAGAAAGAAAAATAACACATCAGTATTGCAGTTACTAAACAGATAAATCAGTTTCAACAAAGTGGAGACACAGCAGATGAGAAAAGGAAAACTGGATTCAAATGCTTCAGGAAAAGGATCCTCATCCAGTCTGATTGGCCAGATCAGACTGGGAGAAGACAATCTCTCGGTGTTTTTAATTCTTAACAATTTAAAATTAATATCCAATGGATCAGAGACACTTGTTGCAACAGTTACCTCTAGGACACACAAAGTCTTAGACACACACACGCGTGCACGCAGCACACATACCCACACAAAGACACAGAGGAAAACAAAACTCTGAGGTTTACACACACACACTGATCATTCCCACAATAAATTTCTTGGGGAAGGCATAAATCTTAAGGAACAAACCAATGGTAGCATAGAAGATAGAGAAAGAGACACAGAAAGAAAGAATTTTAAAAAAAATCCCATGTGATCCTGTTTTTATATTTTGCCCTTTTAAGTACCTTTATTTAGCACATTGGTCTTCCTGTATCCCTCAGCAAAGCCCATTCCCTATCTATACATTTTGGTTTTTTTCTTGCTCATGCCAGCTAGGGTCGGCATCTGCCGCCATCCCAAGCCTCCAATAGCTCTCCCAGGGGGTTCCATTCCATTCAGGACCCTCGAACTACCGCTCATGTTGTTTCGTCCGATGGGGTTTCACACTTTGGCTTAGTCGGGTCAGCCACCAGTTTCAGACACAAGAACTTCAAGAGCAAGAAAAAGAAAAAAGGTGTCTGAGGGAGACTTGGTGGCTGCACCTTATGCAATAAATGAGACACTTAAAAAAAACTCTCTCTATTCTACAGAATATTTCACAGTATATGCTCCCCTTTTAAAAAACCACAGAGACTCTCTCTCTCTCTTTTTCGCCAAGGTTTTCGGACTGGGGGTATGCTGCCTGTGCAGACTCTTTTCCTCTCCCAAAAAAACAGCCCGTGAGACTCTCTGCCCCAAGATAAGTACTGGTACTCCGTGCCTCTTTCCTTCAGGCCCACGCCAGATTTGGAAGAGCTCAAATCCGGGAAAACTTGCTTTTCAAAAGTACTGGTACTCGATTTAGCATCCAAATTACACAACTACTTAAACCCCTGGTTTGCTTTTGGGATACACTGGACAAAAAAAACCAAATTTTTCTTCCCTCCCTTCAATCATAACCAGCTGCTTTTCCTCTTATATACAGAAGGTCTCACATTCTGATGACCTCTCCTTGCTTTTCCTGTCCTGATGGTCATGGCTCTGTAGAGCTAGCAACAGACAAGAGGGCTAGAGGCCAAACAAAGGAATGAGATCCAGCTGCTGTCCAAGGGTGTAGCCGCCACACACACACACTCTTCCTCCACTCTTTCAACAAAGGTCCTGTGCTCTGAAACTGTTAAACATAACTTTTCTTTTCAGACAGGAACTTTTTTTAATTGAGAATAATAAAACCCTCAAACGACTCTATAGAGCACTCCACACTAGAACAAGTAGACACAAGGACAGTTTTTCCCCAACGCCATCAATCTGCTAAACAAATATTTCCTCAACACCGTCCAACCATTTACAAAGTCTGCACTACTATTACTATTAATCTTCTCATCACTCCATCACCCATCCTCCCACTTGTGACTGTATGTTGTAACTTTGTCGCTTGTATCCTTACGATTTACATTCACTGCTTCCTAGTATAATTTGATTGCTTATTGTACCCTATGACTATCATTAAGTGTTGTACGTTATGATTCTTGATTCTTAATGAATGTATCTTTCCTTTTATGTAGACTGAGAGCATATGCACCAAAGACAACTTTGTAAGTCAAATCACGCCCAATAAAAAGTTATATCTAAGGGAGATTGTGCTAAGACAAATATATCATTTTACATATAATAACTGCGCCCAGAATTGTGTATGCACAGTACTGGAAACAGGATAATATACCATCTGAGGGGACAGTGATAAGAAAGATTTTGAACTGCGTGGAGATGGACAGGCTGACATTAGAGTTAAAAGAAAGATGTGAAACCAGTATTGTTGGGAAATATTTAATAAAAGGTATTTTTTTTTAAAAAATGGCCAAGGATTAGAATGCAAATAAGCCAGAAGATGAGAAAGGAACTTTATACTACCAAAATGAGAATAAAAATGATAATTCAAGATTGTTATGAAAAGCTATGAGCAAGAAAAGTTTCAGAAGAGAAAATTAAACAATATTTGGAAAAAGGAATTACCTAAAGTACCAGAAAAGGTAAAACTATGTTAAATGAATGAATATCAATGATGGAATTATCAGAAGTGATCAAGAGACACAGAATAATAAAAACCAGGACCAGTTGGGCTGCAGGCAGAATTTTACAAATGGTTACAAGATACTTAGGCCCATCAATGTTAGAAGTCCATAATGAAGTATTGATTGATGCAAAGGTACCAAATTGTGGATGAAAGCAAATATTACTTTGATTCCAAAAGATTCAGATTTAATGCAGATAAAAACTATAGGCTCATATCTTGACTGAACACTGACTATAAAACATATGCTTCAATAATGGCAGAGAGAGAAAAATTTCTAAATGAATTTATATATTCAGATCAAAATGGCTTTTTTTGCCTAAGAAATAGATTAAAACACCATGACAATAATTTTAACTTTAAAGGCAATTTGCCATAAACAAATGGCAAAGGTGATAGAAAATGGAAGTAGGACAGAGAATTTTAATATAAAAGGCACAAGAAAAGGATGTCCACTATCTCCTGTACTATTCATATTGATATTAGAATTGCTAAATATAGATATTAGACAAGAGATAGAAATTAAAGCTATGGAAATAAAAAGGGAACAATATAAATTATAGGCATTTGTAGAAGATTTGCTCTTTATCTTGGAAGACCACAATAAAATGGACTCAAACTACTTAGGAAAATAGAAGAGTATGGTGAAGTTGCAGGACTGAAAGGTAAAAAAAATCAAAATAATTGTTTACAGATATATAGAAAAGGAACTAACAAGGAAAATAGGTATACAGATAGTCAAGAAAGTTATAAATTGGCCAACAAATGAAACAAATTTGGTTAAGTAGAAAAATCTACAACTATCATTGATGGAAAGAGTAGCTACCATAAAATTGAATATCCTGCCAAGATTACTATATTTATTCCAAGCAATACAATAAAACTAGAAAAATTTTTTCTTGGGACTCATCAATGGATAACAAACAAGGAAAAAAAGGAAATATATGAAAGGATTTGTGATATAATACATAAGTTGGTTAAACAAACAGCATGAATATTATTGTTATAAACAGTAATATAATTGATACTAGCTCTTGGTAGAACACACAGAGGAAGAAAGATCTCTCTCACACACACAAAGGCATACACATTTCCCACATTTTTCTGTGCTTTAAATTTAGAATTTGGAGGTACTCACCTTCTTTCCAAGCAGCCTTTGAGCTCAACACTCAAAACCCTTTAAAACCTTTTTTCCAACTGGCCCAGGTCCAGGAAAACCCACCCACAGACTCAATGGGTCTGTTTCGGCAAGGGAATCTTACCCTGGTCCATTGGTTAGGTTAGCTTGGAGTCCCATCTGCTTGGGTGCCAATTGTTGAAAGAAATATCCTTCTGGGTTCAGTTCCAAGTGGGGAAAAGACACTGGAAACATGGAGGCTGCTTGGAAAGTTTAATGGTGAACAGGACCACATGGTCTGGAGCTCCAGAGAAAGATGATCACATGCTTGAAGGAGATCAAGAAAAAAAAGGGCTGAGGTGCTGAGAGTATCTGGGTTTTATAACCTTTGTTGGGATTTGAATTGAAGCTTGTTTAATTGGTTGTCAGACTCCCATGAGGGCAACTCTGTAGGCTGTCCTGAGTTCCAAGCTTGGTTGACCCCGCTGGATGATCTATGCCCTTAAAAGGGCTTTTGGCAATTGCTATAGCTTTACCTGGAGACCTTTCTTATGTAAAGTATTCTGGCTCAGGTTTTAATGGCCCACCATTAAAAAAGGGGGGTGAGATTCTGCTTCTGGGGTACTCTTTTTAGAAGAAATATTCTGCCTTTTAAATATCTACCAGAATACTTATTTTCTAGGAGAGTTGGGTGCCAACTTCCTACACAGTGCTATTGTTATTGTAGCTCAGGCTGAAATGAATGTTCCTTGATGCTCTCATCACAGTGTTAGTAGGAAGTGGATTTGCTATTTATATTCTAGTGGCTTGCCACTAGAGAATGAGAGAATAGCCCAGACACTGAACCAAATATTCATGGTTTAAAAATTTCTACTAGAAGGAAAAGCCAAGGGTTAAATATAAAATCCTCCAAGATGCAAAGGCAAGAAGGATGGAGATTATCTGTTCTGAAACTGTACTTTGCAGCCAGTTGTTTGATTTGGATGAAGAGTGGGTGCTGCTGAGAAATAAGAGGATTTCAGAATTAGATGGCCCTGACTTGAGGTTTGGATGGCATGGCCTTATGATAGTTAAGGTTAATATAGCTTTAAAGAACACTATATTAAAAGTACCATATTGAGAATATGGAATACGCCATTGCCTTTATGGACCATAGCATAAGAGTGTAGTATATGCATGCATGCATGCATGCATGCATGTATGTATATATCAATTGCTTTGCAGAGAGATTTAGTTTTGTGCTTTTCATATGCACAGTTAAATTGTTTTAGGGTAGATAGCAGAACATTTGGAATGGAACAGCATAAGACAAAATTTGAAATGAGCTTGTACAAATTCATACAATTCATTTAACACATAATTGCTAAAATATATAAACTTTTGTTGAAATTTGAACTGGAAAAGCAAGTCAAAGAGTATGTTTAAATGGGCTAATGTTTTTGGGTATAATACATTGATGGAACAATGGAAAATACAATTTTTTTAAAGGACTGAAATTTATATGATGTTATCACTTAAAAGGGGGCTTCCAGGTTGAAAGGATTAGCCAGTGACATCAATGTTGCCAGGGTGTTGTTCAGTTGAGGTCCTTTCTGTCCCCATTAATGTGCCCACTGAAGTGGTACCTATTTATCTACTCGTGTTTTTACATTTTCAAACTGCTAGGTCAGCAGGAGTTCACTCCATCCCATGTCAGAGAAATAGAACCACTTCATCAACCCACCGTTTAACCCCATGAGCCATCACACTCTTTTCCTAGAATAAATAAATATACTTTAAAATTATGATGGAAATATGAACAACATTTAGGACAATTTTATAATAATGGTGGAAAAAAGTTAGGAAACATGGGATGTTAACACAGTTTAATAACACAATGTTATAAAGAATTTTAAAGATTAACATTCAATGGAAAACAGGATTTTTCTTGCTTAAGACTAGTGGATAGATAATTAGAAACAGTGATGGAACAATATTTTTGTATATAACTGCTGCAAGATTAGTGTATGCAGAAAAATGAAAAGTCTGATAAATATCCACAACAGAGGGATAGTTGGTGAAGGTGATGGAATTAGCAGTGATGGCAAAATTGACTTTTTTGATTAGAGAATGGACAATAATTGCATTTAAACATGACTGTAAACTCCTCATGGACTATTTGCTGAAAAAGGAAGAAAATGAACTTGTGATTTATGGATTTGATGATTACAAAGGGTAGATTATGAAAAGAAGGAAATGATGTAAACTTAAAGAGACAGTGCTAGTTATAAATGCATTTATCTGCTGTTAGGAAGTTTGGAAACTATTTCTTTACAATCTTTTCCTTTCTTTTTTCCTATTTTTCTTCCCATTTTCTTCCCTTATTTCTTCCTTATTTCTCCATTTCTTTATTTGTGTTCTAAATTGATGTACTGTTTTTATCTTATGAAAAAAAAATCTCTGTAATAAAAATTATTTTAAAAACTATAAAAGTTTCTACTGGAAATAATGGTATGGTAACAAATGAATCCCTAAATAAACCACAACAATACAAGAGCACACAACAGATACAAACTCAATGTAAACCGCTCCAAACTTGATTGCAGAAACTACAACTTCAGCAACAGAGTGGTCAATGCCTGGGATGTACTATCTGTAGTTACATCCTCAAAACCACACTCCTTTAACCTCAAACTATCCACTATTGACCTCACCCCATTCCTAAGAGGTCTGTAAGGCCGTGCATAAGTGCACCATCGTGCCTCCTGTCCCTGTCCTATGTCCCCATTTAATCCTACCTATTTTCTGTATTCTTACTCATGTTTATACTTACACCTATTATTTTGTAAGTGATTGACAAATCAAATCAAATCAAATCAAATAAATAAATATATAAATCTGAAAGTGTGAATAGGATATTTGTTGTTTTGATTATGGTTGTGTAATATATGCTGCTATTTAATTAATATATGCTGTTGGAGGCAGCCATGGTGAAATTTGTAGTAGACAGTCTCTAATGATTCTTCCAGAATGTCTGGAGCTAAAGCTACACCTAGGCATAAGCATTTCATGGCTGCCTCAGAATGATCTACAGACAAGTGCCCATTAAATAAAATAAAATATTTTTTTCTTTTAATGACCTGTAATCCCCTGCATTGGAGTGGAGTCAAGGTGACTGATTGGAACTGAACATTTACTGGCTGGATGCCCTTCCTGACACTATATTAGTGGGATATTTTCTCTTGCTTCAGAAAGAGAAATATCTGCCACTAGCTGGGATCGAACTCACATCCTCCTGATTGTGAGGTGAGAGCTCCACTCTAAGCTACTACACTGCCTAAATAAAATAATAAAATTAATGATAAAAATTAATAAACATAATAAACAAACAAATAAATAAATAAAAAAGAAAACCAAAAAACCCCAAACAAACCAAAACTCAAAAGGCAGACTTGATGAACCACTGGGTTTATTTCTGTCAATTTTCTATGTTTCTATTAAAAATGAAGGGAAACACAGTAGTTCTTGGGACTGAAGCAGGGGTGGGATTCGGTCAGTTTGGGCCGGTTCGGGCTGAATCGGTAGTTGAACCAATCAGCTGGCCCTGCTCACCCTGCCCTGCCTCTCCCAGGACGCAGCCCTGTTGGATGCAGGTACAGGGTCTGTGTGGAGGCTCTGGGAGGGCAAAAAACAGCCCTGTCAGAATTTCAGGAAGTCTGGAGGCCATTTTCACCCTACCAGACTGGAGAAGAAAAATGGCCCTTCTGAAAGTTCCGGTAGGCCACACCCACCCTGGTCACGCCCACCCAGCAATCGGGCAGAGAACTGGTTGTTGGGATTTTTGAATCCCACCCTGGACTGAAGATTAAAGATGGTGGTTCAGCTGTGAATGAACATGATATAAAGGAGAGCAGGAACATGACAGTTTAGGTGGGCAGTGAGGTTTTATGCCTTTAATGCATGACTGAATTAAAAGCACTATAAAGATACAGTCTTTGTTAAGTTCGCATAGAGAGGCAGGACGCGGAGTACTTCAACTCAAAGTTTATTGTGACTTCAGCTCAGAACGGACGACTGGCTCAGCCAAGCGCAGTTATTTATAGCCGGCTGCCACGGCTGCCAGCCAATCAGAGTGCAGGGTTTTCCCGCACTTTTACAACCAATGAATTCAAACACTTTACAACAATACCCAGTCATTTTAAACTCTGCATACATAACACCCCTCCCCACTAGGTTTGGTCCATACTCAAACCCATCTATCTAATATACTCTTGTAGATAGGTGGGGCTCTTACAGGTACGTTGAGACCTATGTGGTTCAGATGTTTGGGAAATCTCACTTTGTGAGGAAGGAAATGTATCTGCCAACATTCCCTTATTAGGACTTCTTGTATTGGTAGAACCTGCTTGATTACTACAACCTGGTCTCTCCTCCCAATCCATCTCCAACCCAATGTCACCCCCTAAATCTGGTAGTGATGTTCAATCTTCTATTTGCAAATATGGTTGTTGGTATCCTGACAGGTTTTGGGATGGTTCCTGTCGTGTTAGCTCATACACATGGAAGTTGATTCTCACTTGCTGATTACCATCATTATCTCCCTTCCCCCTAGAAGAGGCTGAGGCATGGATCCAGAGGAGCAGGCTATGCTCCAGAGGCAATCTGGACAGCAATTGGTCTATGTGCCTACCCACAAGACACCATCCTCAGTTTGAACCCTGTAAGACCACTTTCAGCTTTTCTATTCTCACAGAATACAGACTGAATGTAGAATGTTAAATAATAGATACTTAGGCACTAAAATGGAGTGTTGCTTCCTCCTTTGCCTCCATTGCATAAGCTCTTCTGTTTTCTGCTCTCTTCCAACTCTTAAGAATCCAGAATTATGGAATCAACACTTATTTTCTCTTTTTGCTGATAATTTCAGTATTTATGGAGCAAATAACCTATTTTCTTCTTGAAAACCAGATAGGTGTAATATAAAAATAATTGCTTATCTGGATAACAGGATGAAGTATGGGGTTGTCAGGCTCCAAAAATTAAAAGGACATGTTGAAATTCTTCTAAGCAGTTTCCTTTATTGTTCCTCACCTATGGACAGAATCTTGCCAAAATAAAGAAGACTACATGCGCTATTAAATTCTGAGAACTGTCAGGATGGAGCATCTTATCTCTGTTTCTCCTGCCCAAACTATTTAACTTCACTGACTTTTGCTCCTCTGGAATGCACTCCTATCCTCCTGGGAATCTGGACTACATTCTACCACAGGGGCAAAATGATACACACATACAAAATGGCCAGAGCTTGTAGTATGATGCTGTAACTCTACTTTTGTCATTCTAGTGAAAGCAGCAAGGGCACCCCGGAGGACATTCCCTGTATCTAGCATTACTCATGAGACATTGTATATCTAAAAAAGAGGATCATTTATGAGAGATAGGGAAAGAGGTCACCCTTCCTCAAAACACATTGCTGGAAATGTTTCAAAACAGTTCCATAAGCATTTAATGCTAGTTGCAAAGATTCTTCATGGCTGTAAACCCCAGAATAGTCTATAATTACACACATTGTGCCCACTATGGAAAATTGATACTTACATGGTCTGCTGCATCCTGTATCTTGCCAATGCAGTCTAAATGCAGATCACACATTCCCACTAGAATGACTACAGACATCATTCCAGAGAGAGGCACTTAAAGCATGAAAAAGTTCTTTAAAAAGAATCTAAGAATGTCTACCCTTTAACTTAAGCACAACCTAATTCTTTGTCGATTTGCTCCACAACTAGACCATTAATAATCAAAAAGAAAAGAGATTGAGGTCTGTACGCTGCAGAGTTGCACATATATCAGAGTTCTTGGGAAAGTGAAGTTTCCCAATGTTGACAAAAGGATCACAGCCTAGCCCACTTATTTTAAACCTAGGGGATATTTATTTATTTATTTAGTTAGTTAGTTAGTTAGTTATTTAGTTATTTATTAATTACTTGGACTTGTATGCCCCCATCTCCGAAGACTTGGGGCGGCTCACACTAAAACAATAAATTAATTAAAAGAAAATTAAACAGTTACAAGCCCAGTATCATCAGAAATCCCAATAAACACCAAAACATTAAAATTTAAAAATTTAAGAAATCCGCCCCCAGGAGGTCAGCACAGCCCGGTCTGTTCAATAACCAAGTTTTCAGGTCGTGATGGAAGGTGCGGAGGTTGGGGCCAGATGGAGTCCCAGGGGTAGTTGATTCCACAGGGCGGAACAGCCACAGAGTCCCGGGCACTGCCAGCCGACATTGGCTGATGGCATCCCAAGGAGCCCCTGTCTGTGTGCTCATACAGGGCAGTTGGCACTCGATATCAGCAGAAGACGCCCTGTAAATATCCCGACCCATGTCTTGTAGGACTTTGAATGTTAACACTAAAACCTTGAATCTCACCTGAGAGCAACCGCAGCCAATGCAGGTCACAGGAGGGTGTAACATGGGAGAATCAGGAAATTCCCATCACCACCTGTCCGCCGCATTTTGCACCAGCTGCAATCTCGGATGGTATGCAAGTCCTAAATAGAGAGCGTTGCAGTAGTCGAGTCAGGAAGTAACAAGTGCATGAGTGATTGTACGCAGGGCATCTCAGTCCAGAATGGGTGTAGCTGGCAACCAGCCAGAACTGAGATCCGTTATTATATTATAATAACCTGTCCATGATGACAATTCTTTGGAGGCAAAGCTAGAAAACTGCCAGGCACAAAATGCATTGGAGAAGCTATTCTCTGTAATACTCCTTGAAATACAGAAAGCTCTCTTCACCTTCTCAGAACGAAGAAATTGAAGATCAATTCCAGAGCATAAGAGCAGCACAAGATATGAGCTTAACTGATGGCCGAATTAACGGTCAAATTTCTCATGATTATATCATGAGAAGATATTAGAAAGTCAACCTCTGATGGTTTGCAAATGAATTTCAGGCAAGAGTCTATGAACCCTACTGAAGCTGATTGCTAGGTGGATAACCTATTCTAACATGCCTGTTTGCAGTATTTCTGGCCTATGTACTTACTTGGTGTCCTTTGGTAGGATTTTGGCTCAGATGGACTTTTGTAGTAGCCTTTCTCTTCCTGTTGTCTGTTTCAATTCATTTTGGAGTTCCCATAATGGTGCCTAATTGATTTTCTCTGTAAATACCCACAAATGTTTACTGGTTTAGATCTTTCATGGAGGTACATGAATAATACATCCTTTAGATCAGACATGTACAACCTTTTGGCTTGTATGGGCCACATTGAAGAAGAATTGTCTTTGGCTGCATCTAAAATGTATAATGAAGTTAATGTAAATACACATAATGATGTTACATTTATGTTCTTCTGGGGATGCATTACAAACAGTCCAGAATTGTATATGGCCCATAAGCCCCAAGTTGGATGCATCTGCTTTAGATCCTACATTAAGTCTTGAACTCTGAGTGAACATGTGATTGTCCAGATGTACTCCTCACTATTGGTCTTGTCTTCTGCATGTTCTTTGAGTTATAATTCAACACTATCTGGAAGAGTTTCCCATTGCTGATTCAGTAGAGAGAAAGGATTTAAGGGTGGGCTTCACACTCAAGTGTTGTAAAATGAAACTTCCTTTCTCTGTAGACATTTGGTGGAAAGGGAGAGAGAAAAACAAGGTAAGAACATGCCCATGAGAATAGGAGCTTCATTTATGTCCTGAGAACTACTGAGTTTAGTTTGTGGGCACTAAAGTAATGTGATCCTGTTAGTTAGTTTAGGACAAAAATGCAGAACAGAAGCACTGCAAAAAGCAGTGGGAGGTGTGCAGAAGCTGAGGAAAGAAACAGAAGCAATTACAGTAACTGATCAGCTATCTATTTGCTGGCTGACAATTTGTCTATGCCTGAAATGAATGACAGATAAATACCTTTCCATTTTTTTGATGGTTTAATTAACCAAGTAAGTTGGGCACTGGGAATTGTGAGACTTCTTACTAGCATACGCTCTCAAAGAGCTTGGGATGTCTTTATCATATCATCTAATTTTTTTGGCTACGGATCCATTTTTGATGGAAGGAGACAATTTGAGAGGGGCAAGCAGAAAGATCCTTAGTTCTTTCTGGTGGTGCAGCTGTTTCTGAAATAAGGCAGGAGTAGTAAATTAGACTGGAAAAAAGGTAGGAGGAAGAATCCTTTCAGGAGCCTTGGGAGAGCTGAGCAGCAAGAGAAGGGATTCTCAAGAAATAGCTTTTTCGAGAAATAATGACAGGTGTCTCAAAATCCCTATTTGTGGATAGAGGAATTGGGGCATAATTTTCCAGAATTGCTCAGGAGGGAGTAAAAATTCTCAATAGCTTTTCTTGGAGGTGAGGTCTTGGACATTGAAAATGGCAGTGACATAACTGCTATCCTTTCCTCCATTTTTTTCCTTCTTGGTTTTTTTTCCTAATGAACGTATCTGTATTTCATAAAAAAACCTATAAGTTGTCTGAAGAAATTCTGTTTTGATGAACTTCTTTCTGATCTTTTGCTCTCTGCTGGTCTATTTGTCTCTGAAGACACTCAACCGAGCTTTTATTGCTCTAATTGGAGCCAGATAGAAAATTCTGAAGTATACTTTTTTTTCAGAAAAATTTCTGAAGCCCTTATCTTTTTCTTGTTCAAGAAAACCCATTCAGCCACCAATAGATGTCAATTTACATTTGTTTTCCAGACAGAATTTCTACATTATGCTTGAATATGGCTTGTTAAATAAACCACAGGACTGAGGTGTAATTTCTGCATTTTATCTACTGTAAGTGAATTACACAATGTGCTTTCCCAAAACCAAAGCAGCCACATTGTGTACATTATGAGACTCTGATCACATCACACAAGAATGCCTGAAAGCATACTAGATTCGAAACACTATGAAGGCTGCAAAATCATGTCTTGGATGCCAGCCCAGTTGCTGCTGATAACATTTGCAATGGTAATACTAATAATGTTAGAGTCAGATAAAGGACAATCTTTGTAGCTCAGGATTGAAAACAAGGGTCCTTGGTGCTCTCTCAGTTTGATTGTTTTCTTGCAGACTTTTCATTTCCCAAACTAGGTAACATCATCAGTGCATCAAGGATCTCTTGATGTTAGAGACACTGTAGAAAGTGTTTGGAGATGTTTCTTCAAAAAGTGAACAATTTAAGGTAGACCAAAGTATTGAGGCTCAATGGAAGAATGCTTCCATTTCATTTGATGAAATGCCCCTGCTGCAACCACTATTATTTCAAGGAACAGCACATTTCAATAGCATCTGCTCCATACCTTCTACTGATTAGCATTTAATTAATTCTGCATCTATACTCTCTTTTATGTTTGTTCTAATACTCCAGGTGTCTTACACAATACTAACAGTGCAAATGATACATCAAAGTGAAATTAATACCACTGAAATGAAAACTTAACATTAAAATTAGTTTTTAAACTAATAATTAAGCCCCTAAAAATATGACAGGGGCATGTTAAGGAGTATTTGCAAACTCTGAATGTGTTCTTTTAGAGAGAATGCTAGCCTACACAGAACAACCTTCACATCAGATCTGGGGTACCTCTTGTTCTTATGCTTACAGCGCCTCAGTCTTTTCTGCATTTAGTTTTAGCTTCTTATCCTTTGTCCAGTCTGTTTTTTCAGATTAGATGGCGTAAAGGACATCACTTGTTTCATTTGACTCAGAAGGAGAGGAGCAGCAGAGTTGGCCTCCCACCCCAAAACTCCAGTGACCTCTTGTATTGGTTAAAACATCAAAGTGTTTTTGGGTGGGTGTGGGGTGGGATCTGGGAAAGCATAGTAAGAGGGATTCCAAGGCTTCAATTAAATTTTTAGATCACTATTTAAGAGGGTTAGGAAGGGATGGATGATCGGGCCCAGTTAAAACCAAAGGGGTGTCATTGGGATCTCCTCAGTCCGGGTTGGAAATGGGTGTGGTGGGAGAGGGTGGGGTTGGGACTTTCTGGGATGCTGGGGAGGGGGTGGGGAGCAATCCCCATGGTGAAGGGAATGGCAGTAGAGGTAAGAACGGTGGGCAGACGGTTTCTGGGAGCGCTCACTATCTTCGGCAGTGATATGCCTCCCACCCGTTCATTCTTGCATCCCTGGGGGCTTGGAGGACTGAGTCCCTGACTCAGGTTGGTCTATTTAAATGTCAGGTCCGTGGTTAACAAAGCTCCCTCATCCGGGATCTGATTGAGGAGGAAAACGCGACCTGGCCTGCATCACGGAAACCTGGTTGGGCCCAGAAGGTGGGATCCCTCTAGTGGATATGTGTCCACCAGGTTTCTGTGTGCTACACCAACCTTGAGTCCAGGTAGAGGGAGGTGGCGGTTATAATCAGGGAGGCCTTATGTCCGAGGGAGACCACTGTCTCACAGATAGTGGCTGTGAATCTCTCCTCTTGAATTGGGCCCTGAAGGTCAGTTGGGTCTGTTGCTTATGTACCTATCTCCCAGCTACGTGACAACAGCCCTGCCTGTGCTGCTGGATGTCCTCTCGGAGGTGGCGGTTGAGCTCCCCAGACTTATTGTACTGGGGACTTTAACCTGCCATCACTGGGAGGGGCATCGAAGGTGGCACATGGCCTCCATGGCACCATGGACCTGACTCAGGTAATACAAGGCCCACTCATGAGGGGACACATGCTTGACCTTGTTTTCATCTCGAGACAGTGGGGAAATGATCTGGGGGATCTCCAACTATACAACCCCTGCCATGGACGGATCATTCTCTCCTTCGACTGGCTTCCAATATGCACCCCTCGTCGCTGGGAGGCAGAACCAATGAGATGGTTGCACCCCAGGAATGGACCCAGAAGGGTTCCAGACGGCACTTGGGTCAAACCCGCCTCCTTAGCCGACAGCTCGGTGGATGCCCTGGTGACACCTGGCAATGGCTGCTGCCGGGCACTAGACCGAGTTGCCCTTTATGCCTCTACCCACTGCAGATCCCGATTAGCTTCTGGTTTTCAGCAGAGCTGCGGAGATGAAGCACGGAAGAGAGGCCTAGAGAGCTGTTGGAGATCCAGCAGGTCCAATCTGACCAAGCGCAGCTAAGATCTTATTTTAGATCTTACCTTGCTGCAATGAGAGAACGTGCATACTTCTCCACTCTCATTGCATCTGCAGATAATCGCCCGGCCACCCTGTTTAGGGTCTCCCGCTCCCTCCTTAATCAGAGGGAGGGGAGGACCCACTGCAGGACATGCCGAGGAGTTTAGTCAACATCTGATGGACAAGATCTCAGATCCGACAGGCTTGGACTCCGACTGGGCAGAGTCTGGCGAGTGCGACAAGTGATCTTAGAGATACCATCTGGGAGGAGTTTGATCCTGTGACTCCAAATGAGGTGGGCAGGATCATGGGGAGGCTGAGTGCTGCCACATGTTTATTGGACCTGTCCTCCTGGCTGGGTCTATGTCCCGGGAGGTCACACAGGCTGGCTCCAGGCAGTAATCAACGCCTCTTTGAGTGGGGTGTCTTTCCCACTGCCTTGAAAGAGGCGGTGGTGAGGCCCCTCCTCAAGAGGCCTGCCCTGGATCCGCCATTTGAACAACTTTCATCTGGTCTCCAACCTTCGCTTTATTGTGAAGGTTGTTGAGAGCTGGTGGCTCAGCAGCTCCCACTGTTTCTGGAGGAAACCAACTATCTAGACCAGATCAATCGGGCTTCAGGCCCGGATACAGCATGGAGACAGCATTGGTTGCACTGGTGGATGATCTCTGGAGGCACGGACAAGGGTTACCCTCTGTCCTGGTCCTGTTAGATCTCTCAGCGGCTTTTGATACCATCGACCATGGTATCTTACTGCATGCCTCGAGGGGTTGGGAGTGGGGGCACTGTTTTACGGTTCTCCTCCTACTCGGGTCCTATGCAAGTAGTGTTGGCAGGGGCAGAAATCAACGCCCGAGACCCCTCCTATGTGGAGTACCTCAGGGGTCGTCTTTCGCCCCTTCTGTTCAACATCTACATGAAGCCGCTGGGCAGATCATCCGTGGTTTTGGGTGAGGTATCATCAGTATGCTGATGATACTCAGCTTTTATCTCCACCCCTAACCAACCCAGTGATGCCCTCAACGTGATGTCCCAATGTCTGGAGGTGGTAATGGTCTGATGGGAAGAAACAGGCTTCAGCTCAACCCAGCTAAGACCGAGTGGCTGTACATACTGGCATCTCAATTGTCCAGGAGATTCCATCTTTGGCTATGGGGAGAGGTGTTACCCCCCCGTAGATAGCTGCACAACTTGGGTGTCCTCCTGGATACGGCTCAGTTTGGAGGAACAGGTGGGAGCTGTGGCCAGGGGGCATTCGCCAGGTTTGCCTGGTGCGCCAGTTACGCCCCTACCTGGACCGAGATGCCCTGACAGTCACTCATGCACTCGTTATCTCCCGCCTGGACTACTGCAATGCTCTTTATATGGGGCTGCCCTTGAGGACCACTGAGGAGGCTTCAGCTGGTCCAGAATGCGTGCAGCTGGTTCCCATACCCATCCTGAGCGCTGCACTGGCTACCGTTGCCCTCCAAGTGAGATTCAAGGTGCTGGCATTGACCTATAAAGACCTTTATGGCATTGGACCAGGATACATGCGGGAGACCCTGCTGCTGATAACAGCTTCCCAATGTCCTGTGCGCTCCCATTTAGAGGGCCTGCTCTAGGTGCCATCGACACAACAATGTCGACTGGCGACCCCCAGGAGTAGGGCCTTCTTGGTAGGAGCACCCACCCTATGGAATCAACTTCCCCTGGAGCTCCGGACGGCTCCTGACCTCCGGTCCTTCCGCCTTGATTTAAAAACTTGGCTATTCCAACTAGCCTACCCGGACTGATGGGGACTGATGGGGACTGAGGGAGGGTGTTAAATATATTTTTAAAATATTCTAATTGACAAAGGAGACCTTGGTTTTTAATGTCCTTTAACATTTATGTAATTGTATTGGGACTGTTTTAATTGTAAGCTGCCCTGAGTCCCTCAGGAGATAGGGCGGCATATAAGCCTAATAAATAAAATAAATAAATAAATAAAAAGGAGAAATAGAACCCTGGAGAATACTTTGAGGAATAAATAGTATTACTCAAAATCCACCACGAAAGGGTTGGAATCATTGCAAAACAGGGTTCCAGTGCCCAGTTCAGCCAGACGGCCTAAAAATATACCATGTTGATAATACAGGTAGTCCTTGACTTACAACAGTTCACTTAGTGACTGTTCAAAGTTACAATGCCACTGAAAAAGTGACTTAACAACTGTTTTTTCACACTTATGACTGTTGCAGCATCTCCATAGTCCTATGAGTTACATTCAGATGTTTGACAACTGACTCTTATTTATGATGGTTGCAAGTTTCCTGACAGTGTAGTTTCCTTTTGAGACCTTCTGTCAAGCAAAAGTCAAGATTCACATAACAATGGTGTTACTAATTTAACAACTGCAGTGATTCGCTTAACAAATGTGGCAAGAAAAGTCATAAGATGGAGCAAAACTCACATTTCTCCCTTAGCAACATAAATTTTGGGCTCAATTTTGGGTTGTAACTTGAGGACTACCTATATTGAAAACTAATGAGAATTTCAACAGAATGATCAGGGTCACACTTCTCCATCTAGAGCAGGGTGTCAAACTTGATTTCATTGAGGGCTGCATCAGGGTTGTATTTGACCTCAGGTGGCTGGGGTGGGCATGACCAGAGTGGGCATGGCCAGTTCAACGTCACTCATCAAGGCTTCATTTTCGGCATGACCTCCTGCAGTCTTCTGCCAGTGAAACGAGGCCGGGAGGCTCAGTTTTCACTGGCAGAGAGTTGCAGGAGGTTGTCGCAGCTGAAAACAGAGCCTGGGAGAGTCTCCCAAGCTGATCCTTTGCCCAGTGCAGCCCCATGGGCCAGCACCAGGTGGGATTCTACCGGTTCTGTCTGACCTCTGTAGAACTGGTAGCTCTGAAGAGCAGCAGACATAGAACCAGTTCTATGTCTGCTGCTATTTTGCCCGCCCGCCCACCTGGGCTCTGACTTATTTCCTGCTTTTTCAACCTCAGCTGCCATGTGAGGTACAGCTGAGGTTGAAAAGCAGGAAAAAGTGCTTTTTCAAATTCTGCTTCCTTGTACACAGCTGCTCAGCTGTCCAGGCAGCAAGCTGATGAAGATTTACACACACGTGTGCAGGGAAGCACATCATAAATCACCAAACCAGTAGTTAACCCTGCCGGATCCCACCCTGGCCAGCACCCTGTGGGCCAGATTCAGACTGCAGGCCTTGAGTTTGACACCCTGATCTAGATCCTGGCATATGCCACCTATCATTCTATGATAAACCTTGGTAGGTGATTAAGTACCACATTTTAGATGAAAACCCAACCAAAAGGATGCATCTGGAATTGTGAGGCCACACATTTTGTCAACCACCTTACCCAAGACTGGAATATTTGAAGCTGACCTATAATTACCAAGTTTTTCAGGATCAAAGGACGGTTTTCCAATAATGGCCTTGTAACTGTATTCTATTAAGCCATAATATCCTGTGCTGAAAGAGTTGTTAGTTACCTTTCTTAACCATGAAGCCAATCCCAACTTGACTGATTTAATTAGCCAAGAAAGGATTTAGCAAGGATTTAGCAAGCAGCTGGTGGTCATAATCTTTCCATGAACCTGTTGAAATTCACAAGTCCTATGAGCTGAAAAGCGGTTGACAAGGTTATCTCCCTATGACTTGCCCCATCTGAACAACTTTCAGTGAGTCTGATATATTCAAAGGTATTCCAGATATGCCTCATTTCTTTTATCAGCCAGTTTCTGGTTTTATTTTTTATTTTTTGCCAGTTCAGTGCTTGGCTATCTGGCTTTCTAATTCAGTCATCAATTAATTAAGTTTGCAAAGATTTTCGTTGTCAGAAGAGAATGTAACTGCCTCTTTTCTTGCACGCCCAGACAAAGATTTCTCTCTGCCTTGGTTATAATCGCCCTGTTGAAGCTGATTCTGTTTGATCTTCTCATTGTAATGCAGTCAAAAGAAATGAGTCCAGCAAACAGTAGAATTAAACAGCTTCTCTAATGTGATTACAAATAACTGGTTTGTAAAAGCACTCCCAAAAAATTGATACACAAGAATTTGAGGTATGGAGATTCCAGATGCGATGTGAAAAAGGCCCTCTCTTTTAACATTCATAGTTCTCTTCACCTTTTCTTTCTTACATTAAAGCTGGAGCATGGAGAGTTAGTGGGTGCATATATTAGCTAGGAAGCCGGAGAAGAATTTGATTGCAGAAGCCATTCCTGTGATTCTTAGTTTCCAGTGAGTGAGCATTATTCCAATTTCTGCTTTCTCATGGGGGATGTTTTTCAGCTCATCCAAGAATAATATGGTATGTGTGGGATTCATTAGCCAAGTCCCATGGGATGTCAGGATCAGTGAGGTGTGAAAAAGTTCCACTGAA
>SOZL01000799.1:0-23727 GCA_009733165.1 Naja naja | reverse complement strand
GTTTTGCAAGAGGTTTGAAGTGGATTCTGAATCAGATGCTCTCCAGCTCCAAATTCAAATCTCATCCTCGCTACTATACATATTATCTATGCTCTGTTATTGTTCTGTTTTTTCTATTATCCCTATTCTGTTATTGTTCTGGTTTTTTCCATTATTGCAACCTTATTCTTTTGCTTTGCATATACCTACATTGAGAGCATCACACACCGGAGGCAAATTGTGTGTCTATACACACTTGGCCAAATAAAGGATTAAGTTCAGCTCCATTCAATTAACCGCCACATTATCCTCGGTTTAGCTTTTGTGCTGGTGTCGCTTTTATTGTGGCATGTTTGTGGGGATGCGGGGAGCTGCCCTGAGTCACGGAGAGCCAGGTGGCATATATATGTTTAGTACCTTAAATCAGGGGTCTCCAACCTTGGCCCCTTTACGACTGATGGACTTCAACTCCCAGAATTCCCCAGCCAGCTATGCTTAATCTCTTGAGATCCTTCCTCTGCAATCTCTCCATTTTCATTCAATTCTCTTCAGTTCTGGGAGTTGAAAGCCGCAAGCTTTGCTCGCTGGAGAATTCTGGGAGTTGAAGTCCACAAGCATCGCTGGCTGAGGGATTCTGGGAGTTGAAGTTTGCAAGTTTCTCAGACTGAGGAATTCTGGGAGTTGGTCCACAAGTCTTAAAGGGGCCAAGGTTGGAGACCCCCTGCCTTAAATGATCCGCGAGCAATCTCCAGTTTGAATTTGCAGCCTAAGAGGGGTGGAAACGTAATACAGGAAGTCTTGGACTTACAACATTTCGTTTAGTGACCGTGTGACGTTACAACGGCACAGGGAAAAAAAGTGAGACCTGAACGCTTTTTGCACTTATGACCGTTGCAACATCCCCACAGTCCGGTGTCCAAAATTCAGATGCTTGACAACTGACTCATATTTATGACCCGTCACCGTATCCCCAGGTCACATGATGCCCTTTTGCGACCATCTGACAAGCAATTCAATGGGGGAAGCCGGATTCCACTTAACAACCGTGTGACTAACTTAACAAGGGCAGTGATTCACTTAACAACGGCGGCAATAAAGGTCGTAAGGTGCAGCAAAACTCACTTAACAACTTAGCAACGGAAATTCTGGGCTCAATGGTGGTCGTAACTTGAGGACAACCTGCAATCTACTGTTGGATTTGTAGGTTAAAAGTGGCAAAACTTCATAACGCAAATTCCTAATCGAGGACCGTAGAATTATTGAAGGGATTATCAAAGAATATAAGCAATTCTGAGCAAGGTGCTCTGACCCAGGCTTCCCAGACCGTAATTATGCACACGCTTATTTTAAAAACCAGTCTTATTTTATTGCAGCACTGGGAATTGTTTTCATTCCCTGCCGGTAATAAATTCTCAAACAGTCCCTCGAGATGAGCACCCACCTTTCTTTCCTGTGAAATGCTGCCAATAACAGAAGTGTCCAATGAACCAGAAAAAAAAAACCCAACCAAAGTACAAAGAGCTTCAAGAATGAATCTGAACCGAACAAACGACCTTGCTTCCTGCAAAGGTTTTGTCACCTTGGCCTGACCTTTATACCTTATGGGAGGAGCAATCACCTTATTTATACCTTATGGGAGGGGCAATCTCAAGATGATTAGGGGACTGGAGACTAAAGTATATGAAGAACGGTTACAGGAACCAGGCCTAGCTGGTCTAGGGAAGAGAAGGACCAGGGGAGACAGGAGAGCAGCCTGCCAGTATTTGAGGGGCTGCCATAGAGAGGAGGAGTGGGGTCAAGCTATTCTTCAAGGCACCTGAAGGCCAGACAAGGAATAATGGGTGGAAACTGAACAAGGGGAGATTCAACCTGGAAATAAGGAGGAATTTTCTGACAGAGAGAGCCATCAACCCATGGAACAGAAGTTGCCTTCGGAAGTTGTTGGAGTGCCATCACTTGAGACTTTCAAGAAGAGACTGGGCTGCCATCTGTCAGAAATGGTGTAGGGTCTCCTGCTGGGCAGGGGGCTGGACTAGATGACCTACAAAGTCCCTCTCTGATTATCTGTTATCTGTTACCTCACAGCCTTACCCAGTTGCCTCTTTTGTCTCAGTTACTCTCGCCTTCTGGCTCTCAGGATTCCGGCAGTTACTCCAATTAAATCATGAGCCTCGAGCCACGCTCCCAAAACTAAAAAGGATTTAGTAGAAGTTAACATTCTACATCCTGCACTAACCTGGGCGTAGCCAACTCTGAGATACATTATTCACTCTCACCCTTGATCCTGCTTCCCCCACCACCACCCCTCTGGGTGTATCATCCAACGAAGCACATCCATAGCCAAGAGTCATCAATCATGCTCTCCAATTAGATTGTTTGCGCGGCAGAAGCTTCTGTCATCTAATCAGTCTTTGAAGAAAATATGGATGGAATGTCCTTTCGATTCCACACTGTTGGGACTGTCTGCTCTTTGAAACTCTACCCCCCTTCTTTCTGTTGTCAACTAAAAAACGTGTATACAAAATGTTGGATGAGTTGACACTAGCAGCTCTGTGCACATGCGCACTTGGAACAGACTCCCCTGGGTCCTCTTCTTCGCTGCTGCCAGACTCCGGAGGCTCCGGAGGCAGCACCCCACTCCCAGATGGTCCTGGCCCCATCTCTGCATCGGATGCAGGACCCTCGTCCGAGTCCTCTCCAGACTCCTGGACTGGTCCCCGTTCTTCCCCACAGTCCGATTCCGCTGCCGTCTGCACCGGCTGCCGGCGAACCACAACGCAGGGTATTGATTCTTCTGAAATTCTGGTGGTCGGCTCTAATGAATTTAATATTTCCCAGATATCAAAGCTGCCCATTTCGGTATTGCTTCCAGAGCTCCGATCCAGGTTGGCATGGCAACCGACTTCTCTTTTTTTCCCCCCTTATTATTACGGCTTGAAGCACCATCAGCCAGCTATTCAGAACTGGGTTGGACAGTTTGTCTGCCCATTGGGAAATGAGTTCTGGGACCCATTTAAAGACCTTTTCAGCCCCCGTTGTTCAGTGAATCACTGCAGCTGGTAAGTTCGTCGTACGTTCGTTAAGTGCATCTCCCTCCCCCTCCATTGACTTTGCTTGTCGGAAGGTCGCAAAAGGGGAAATCGTGGGATGTCGAGGCCCGGCGACCATCGCAAATACGAATCAGTTGGCGAGCATCCCAATTTTCATCCTGTCGCCACGGGTGTCAACCCATAAAACATTTCTATGGTCTTTTTGGAGTGGCCAACAGAGAGGGGGGGAAAGGGGTTTGAAAGAGCAGTGCGGCAGTTTGGAAACTCAAAGTGCATTCCATAAATGCTTTCAAAGATAGTAACTAGGTGACTGAAGTTTGTGCCGCGCAAATATCTAACTGGAGAGCCTGATTGATGACTCTGGGCTATGGATGTGTCCCATTGGAGAATATGAATTAGGATACACCCAGGGGGTGGAGGGAAAACCAGGGTCAAGGGTGACAAGGAATGATGTGTCTGAGAGTCGGCTACACCCAGGCAGTGCCGGAATGTTTACTCCCAATAAATCCTTTTGAAGTTTTGGAAGTTTGGCTCGAGACTCATGATTTAAATGGGGCTAAGTGCCGGAATCCTGACAGACGTATTTTTTTACCATGTGTCTGCGGAGATTCTCGGTTACCTTGTGGCAAGGTTCCATTAAGAAAGTCCAACCAAGCCTGGGGGATCATATAACTGCAATAAATTTGTTTTCTTTTTGTGTTGTACAGGTCACCTTCAAGAAGTGAGGGGAGCCGAATGTCAACGCATACAATATGTCTATGCTCTTTTTAGAGTTGCCAACAGAAAGGGAGAGGGGAGCACTGCGGCAGCTTGCCAACCGAAAGTGCATTCCATAAATGTTTTCAAAGATAGTAACTAGGTGACTGAAGTTTCTGCCATGCAAAATTCTAACTGGAGAGCATGATTGATGACTCTGGGCTATGGATGTGTCCCATTGGAGAATATGAATTAGGATACACCCAGGGGGTGCAGGGTGGAAAACCAGGGTCAAGGGTGACAATGAATTATGTGTCTCAGTCGGCTACATCCAGGCAGTGCCGGCATGTTAACTCCCAAATAAATCCTTTAGAAGTTTTGGAAGTTTGGCTCGAGACTCATGAGGAGTAATTGCCTGACAACGGGGATGCTAGAATGGTCATAAGTGTGAAAAACAGCCCTTTTTTCCATGCCACTGTAACTTCCAATGGTCACTAAATTGAATTATTTATTGTCATTGTACATATATACACAGTATACATACAACGAAATTCACATAACACCCAGACACCAGACCCAACACGCACAAACACAGATGACAATCCCCAAACACCTCTCCACGTGCCAAGGTTCCCTGCCCCCTAAAAACACACAAGCATCCACACAACAGACCAAGTAATACTGTCCAAAAGCTCACTGATGGTGGTCCTTAAGTTCATTGTTAAGTGCAATTATAGTTCTGGGATAAAAACTGTTCAGACAATTTGTGTGGTCTGAGTTTTAATGATTCTGCATCTTCTGCCAGAAGGCAACAGTTCATAAAGGTTGTAAGCAGGATGGGAAGAGTAAATGAACTCGTTGTAAATCGAGGACTAGCTGTATTGATAGAAACGGCACATCCTGGGCAAACCAGGGTAGCTTCTAGCCGGTTGCATCCCGTCAGAAGAGAAAGAGGGATGAAAATTCAGCTTGGAGTTTCACACACAGCAAATCAATTATAATTTCTTTCCTAACGGCTTCATCAATTTTGCTTTAATTAAATCCACGTTTCAGAACTATTGTGGATCAGGAATTCCCTGTAAATTGGTGTAACTAGATTTAGCATAGGTTTTTCAACACCAGTGGATGCATTCCCACAACCAGCTGACACCCAGCTACAGCATGAATCAAGGGTCTGTACCAAGATGTTGAGACTGGTCTTCAAACTTGACAGCTTGAAGACTTGTGAACTTCAACTCCCAGAATTCCTCCTCTTCCAGTCATGTTAGCTCAGGAATTCTGGAAGTTGAAGTCCACAAGTCTTTAAACTTGCCAAGTTTGAAGACCCTTGTGATAGATGATAGATAGATGATAGATAGATGATAGATAGATGATAGATAGATAGATAGATAGATAGATAGATAGATAGAAAAGGAGAGAGTGAGAGATGTGATAGATGATAGATGATAGATAGATTGATATATAGGTACATAGGTAGGTATGGAGAGAGAGAGAGGTACATAGGTAGGTATGATAGATAGGTGATAGGTGACAGATCAGGAGTCTTCAAACTTGAGATCTTGAAGACTTGGGACTTCAACTCCCAGAATTCCTCCTCCAGTCATGTTAGCTCAGGAATTCTGGGAGTTGAAGTCCACAAGTCTTAAAGTTGCCAAATTTGAAGACCCCTGATCTATTCTATCTATTCTATCTCTTTTCTCTCTCTCTATTCTACCTCTCTTTCTCTATCTATCTATTCTGTCTATCTATTCTAACTATCAATTCTATCTTTCTCTCCCTCTATCTATTCTATCTATCTCTTTCTCTATCTATTCTACCTCTCTTTCTCTATTCCAGGGGTCTTCAGACTTGACAGCTTTAAGACTTCAACTCCCAGAATTCTTCTAAGGCTTGTGGGCTGCAACTCCCAGAATTCCTCCTCCTCCAGTCATGTTAGCTCAGGAATTCTGGGAGTTGAAGTCCACAAGATAGATAGATAGATTGATAGATAGGTAAATAGGTAGGTAGGTATGGAGAGAGAGAGAGAGAGAGAGATGATAACATAGGTGATAGGTGATAGATCAGGAGTCTTCAAACTTGAGAGCTTGAAGGCTTGTGGACTTCAACTCCCAGAATTCCTCCTCCTCCAACCATGTTAGCTCAGGAATTCTGGGAGTTTAAACTTGCCAAGTTTGAAGATCTTTGCTCTAGAAAGAGTGCAGAGAAGAGCAACCAAGAGGATTAAGAGACCAGAGGATAAAACAGATGAAAAAAGGGTTGCAGGAACTGGGTATGTCTAGTTTAACGGTGAGAAGGACCGGGGGGGGGACATGATAGCATCTTCCAGTATTTGAGGGGCTGCCCCAAAGAAGGGGGAGTCAAGCTATTCTCCAAAGCAACAGAAGGCAGGACAAGAAGCAATGGGTGGAAACTAATCCAGGAGAGAAGCAATCTGGAATTAAGGAGAAACTTCCTAACAGTGAGGACAATTAACCAGTGGAACTGCTTGCCACCAGAAGTGGTGGGTGCTCCATCACTGGAGGTTTTTAAGAAAAGGCTGAGGGGCCATTTGTCCCAAATGGTACCAGGTCTCCTGCTTGAGGAGGGGGGTCAGACTAGAAGACCTGCAAGGTCCCTTCCAACTCTGTAATTCCTTCTTTCTTCCCTCCCTTCCTGCCTCCCTCCCTTTAAAAAAAACTTTTTTTAAAAAAGAAGAGACAGCCACTTGTCTGAAATGGTATAGGGTTTCCTGCCTGATCCCGGGGTTAGACTAGAAGACCTCTGGGGTCCCTTCCAGCTCCCTTATTCTGTTCCTCTGATCCTGTTTGTTCTGAAGGGCAGACTCCTCCAACAGAAAAGCAACCGATACACATCAACAGACACGTTGAACTCTTGCCAAGCAAACTCTGTGTGTGTGTGTGTGTGTGTGTGTGGTTTTGCAAATGCCCGGAAAGGTTTTCATTCTTCGCTTGTTTGCTAAATCGATTCCCGGCAGCGGCTCTGGTGGCCACGTTGCCAAAAAGTTGGGGCGTTGTGCTTTCTTTGTGCATCGCTCCTCCTGCGATGACATGCCGGCTGCCCCTTCATTCCAACCCCGCCCCCACAGATAAAGATTCTTGCCACGCGAATAGAATGGCTGGAAAATTAGCTCCCCTGCTAAATGCCAGGCCCAATTTCTCCCCTCCCCCAAAATTGGAAAGGATAACAGATAACAGATAATCAGAGTTGGAGGGACCTTGTAGGTCATCTAGCCCAACCCCCCGCCCAAGAAGGAGACCCAACACCACTTCTGACGGAGGGCAGTCCAGTCTCTTCTTGAAGGTCTCAAGTGATGAAGCTCCCACAACTCCCGAGGGCAACTTTTATTCCATGGGTTGATTGTTCGCAGAAAACTACCATGCGATTCATGTTGCTGGGCCACACTTTTCATGGAGGGCAGGCAGTCCTTGACTTACCATGGTTCGTTTAGCGACCGCTCAAAAAGTTCCAACGGCTCCGGGAAAAAAAAGCAACTCAGGGGCCGTTTTTTTGCACTTACGACCACCGTAGCCTCCCCTGTGGTCACTTGGTCCAAATTCAGAGGCTTGGCAACTGACTGGTACTTATGACAGTGGCCGTGTCCTTGGGGGTGGGTGGGTCATGTGATCTCCTTTTGCAACCGTCGGACGAGAGCCAAGTCAACGGGGAAGCCGAATTCACTTAGCGACCGTGAGACCAAGATTAACGGCTGCAGGGATGCGCTTAGCGTAAAATGGGGTAGAACTCACTGAAGAAACTGTCAGCGTTCCAGCAAACCTCCATTCAGTCAGTAACTCCGAGACTCTCAAAAGTACCTTGATTAGAATAGCACCTGGCACATCTGTGGAACCCGAATCTGAAAGTGTTTTTCGGGCTTCCCACAATTTCCCAAACTACAAATCCATCCCCCCTTGGCTGTCATCCCATCACATGGCCCAATCACGACCCGTCCAAAAGTCAGATCCTTATTTCATCCTGCGCCACGCTCAATGACCTTGAACTAGCAAAACAATTTTTATTTTGCCTACTTAGACCTACTCAACTGAAATTTGTCAGCTTCCAAAGCTGACACAAATGTCTCGCTTAGCGACAGCAATGTTGGCCTCAACTGTGATGACCCAAAGAGGCGCGGCACCACGGCCACACACTCAGACAATCAGTAGGAGTCCCTTTAGTAGCTCCAACTTTGCCCCCAATGTCCTGGTTCCCTTCAGGGCTGGAGAAAAACTCTCCCAGGAACAGCCTTGGACTGCAGAGAATCAAGTCCAAAACGTGGTCAACACAAACTGTAACTATAAGTCCAATCAAGGCAAAATGAGGTCATTAATCCAGCAGGGCAGGAGCAAGAATTCCAGATGTGAAGGAACGGCAGTAATTCAACCCGGTTGGGAGGATGCCAGGACGCAGATAAGCAAAGACAACACAAGATAAACCATGTTTGTTCCCAGCAGACACCGCATTCAGCTTTTAAACTCATTCCCAGCTGTGGCTAATGAAGGGAATCAGGGCCCTTTCCTCCCATAAGCCATGCCACCCACGTTGCTCCCTTCTCCTCCGTTCCTCCCTGCATGGCCTAGGATGAAGAGGGGTGGGCCTGGGTCTTCCTCTGAACCCCCTCTCCCTTGTTCTATATCTCCCCTGCTCTGCCCAGCTGGACTTTGCCCTTGGCCAGTTTCCTCCACAGCCAATGGAGCCACACTCCCGCTCCCTGTCAGCTGTTCGGCTTCCTCCTTTGATTCAGACTCTGACAGGAGCATGACACAACTGTGGTCATAAATTGAGGACTACTCATCTATAGGTTCTAATACAGTTGGAATTATTATTGGTGGCTTGGCTCACCCCAAAATTGAAATTTCGGGAGGGGACCATGGAGAGAGGCCTAAATGACTCATGTTTATGATGGCCTCCTGGGATCAAGTCGATGGGGAAGCCAGATTCACTTAATGACCGGGTTACTCACTCAACCACCACAGCGATTCGCTTAATGGTGGCAGGAAAGCTCGTGAAATGGGTCACTTAACAAATGCCTCTCTTAACAACAGGAATTTTGGGCTCAATCGTGGTCATAAGTCGAGGCCTAGCTGTGCTGAGGAATATCAGAACGCGTCGTTCAATGGGAGGGGAGGAATGAGAAAGAAAGAAAAACAGACAACACCTATCGAAGAATTGCTGGAAGTTCTCGAATTAGGACCACAATTGAGACCAACGCTTCCGTTGCTAAGCGAGACAGTTGTTAAGTGAGTTTGGCCCCATTTTATGGCCTTAAATTGGGAACTGACCCAGTTTCAGGATTAGCAGCATATCCTGAATCATAGACAGGTCGTCCTTGACTTATGACCACACTGCAGGAAAAAAAATTCTGCTGCTATGCGACAGTTGGTAAGTGAGCTTTGCCCCATTTTACGACTTTTCATGCTACTGTTGCTAAGCGAATCACTACAGTTGTTAGGTTAGTGACACGGTTCTTAAGACAGCTGGTCATTTGCATCCTTTTAGAGGGTCGTTGAGGCCACTTGGATGTTTCTCTGTGTCCTCAGGGTCACCTGAGTTGTGCAAATGGGTGTGGAGCCTTCTTGGAACTGCTGAAAGGACTGTGTTGTAGACTGGAGACAGATGAAGTCGGTGAGGCTCTATCCCCATTTGCACCACTCAGGTGACCCTGAGAGCACAGAGGAACCACCAAGCGGCCTCAACGACCCTCTAAAAGGAGGCAAATGACCAGCTGTCTGCAAGGAGCATCAATCCTTCCAATCCCCACCATCCACTTAGAGCTGAAGAAGTTTCTGGGATGAGAAGATAAATGTCTTCGGAGAAAAACCGGAAGGTCCAGTAGCCTCTTGGGATAAAAAGCACCTTTGGGACCTTCATCGTACAGTTTTAGCCTCTGGACCTCCGATCATCTCTGGTTCTTCTCTGCCTCAGCTCTCGATGAAGCCCTTTCCTCTTCATCGAATTGCCTCTGTTATTTTGCCCTGGCAGAAAGCAAAATAAAATTAAGGAACAAGGAAGAAAGGAACAGCAGGGGGGAAGATTCGACTTCTCACCCTTGCAAAATCACCCCAAATCTGCAAATTCCTTCTCCGCTTGAGATGCCAGCGTCTACCAGTTGGCAATGATGAGAAATGTTCCTCTCCTTCCTTCCTTCCTTCCTTCCTTCCTTCCTTCCTTCTTTGTTCTCTTCTTTCCTCCTTCCTGCCTCTCCTTCCAGTCCTAATTTCCTTCCTTCCCCTTCCCCCTTCCTTCCTTTCCTTTCCTTCCACTTCCACTTCCTTTTATTTTCTTTCCTTTCCTTTTTCCTTCCTTCTTGTTTTTCTTTTCCAGCCCCTTCCTCCTCCTTCCTCCTCCTTCCTTCCTTCCTTCCTTCCTTCCTTCCTTCCTTTTCCCCCTCCTTTTCCTTCTTCCTTTTCCTTCCTTCCTTCCTTCCCTTCCCTTCTTCCTTTTTCTTTTTCTTTTTTGCTCAGTCAAGGATCCAGGATCCGTTGAACCTGTCCATCTTAAGAGTGAGAGACCATGAGTTCCATCTTTCCCTCCGCCAGCCATTCTTTTATAATAGAGTCGCTGCAGGAGAAGAAAAAAATGACTTCAAAAGCCTCGACTAAATTCATCGGTTGGAGAGAGAAAAAAAATGCTACCCATTTTCAACACCGCCAGGAAGACGAAGCCAACGGATCAAATCTTTCCCCGATCAATCAATGAAATCAAACCGTCAAAGCCCCAGAAAAAGGGGGGAAAAAAACAAGCAAACCAGGAGGCAGCAGGAAGAAACAAGCTGACAAACTACATGACTTCATTTGTGAGTTAATGTTTAATCAAACGTTAATTTTAATTCATGTTTTCATTAAAAGCTGACAAACTACATTATAAATCACACGGGTCACCACATCACGACAAAGAGGTTGAGGCTTTGGAAGAAGTGCAGAGAAGAGCAACTAAGAGGATTAAGAGGCCTGGAGAGTAAGACATATGAAGGGCGGTTGCAGGACTTGGGTTTGGCTAGTCTAGAGAAAAGAAGGACCAGGGGGGACAGGAAAGCAATATTCCAATATTTGAGGGGCTGCCCCAAAGAAGAGGCAGTCAAGCTATTCTCCAAAGCACCTGAAAGGCAGGAGAAGATGTGAAGGATGGACACTAACCAAGGAGAGACGCATCCTGGATGTCACTGCGTTTTGGTTTTTTTTTTTGGTTTGTCTGTTCAAGCTTCTAAGCTCATATTATAGCAAGCAGGTGTCTGCTAGCCAGCACTGTGTTATCTTGTCTCCATAGTAATGAGATAAGAAAGTCTTGTGATGTTTTGATTTACTGCGCATGTATACAAAGTTTATACTTCACTTCCTTTGTAATTTCCGTTATATTCTCCTTTGTTCTTTTTCTATATGCCTTGGTGGAGATTAGGTTGCAAACATGTAGCTCCGTTACGTTAAGGAGAAACTTCGTAACAGTGAGGACAATTAACCAGTGGAACCGCTTGCCACCAGAAATCATGGCTGCTCCATCACTGGAGGCTTTCAAGAAGAGACTGGACAGTCACTGGTCTGAAATGGTATACAGTCTCCTGCTTGAGGAGGTGAGTTGGGGTCCCCTGCCCTAAGTTAAAGAACTGAACAAGTTTCTTGGATGAGGAGCAAAATAGTTTCAAGGAAAAAAGTAAAAGAATGTCATGCCCCTGTCGGAGTCTGAATCCGAGGAGGAAGACGAACAGCTGACAGGGAGTGGGTGTGTGGCTCCGTTGTCTGTGGAGGAAACTGGGGAAGGGCAAAGTCCGGCTGGGCAGAGCAGAGAAGAGGTAAAACAAGGGAGAGGGAACTCAGAGGAAGACCCAGGCCCACCCCCTCTTCATCCTAGGGCAAGCAAGGAGGAACAGAGAAGGGAGCAATGTGGGTGCATGGCTTACGGGGGAGGAAAGGGCTCTGATTTCCTTCATTAGCTGCAGCTGGGAATGAGAGTTTAACAGAGATGCAAGCTGAGAGCGGCGTCTGCTGGGAGCAAATGTGGTTTATTTTGTGTTGACTTTGCTTATCTGTTTTCCTGGCATCCTCCCAACTGGGTCGAATTACTGCCGTTCCTTCACGTCTGGAATTCCTTCTCCTGCCCTGCTGGACTAAATGACCTCATTTTGCCTTGATTGGACTTGTAGTTACAGTTTGTATTGACCATGTTTTGGACTTGATTCTCTGCAGCCAAAGGCTGTTCCTGGGAGAGTTTTTCTCCAGCCCAGAAGGTAACCAGGACATTGCGGGCAAGGTTGGAGCTAATAAAGGGCCTCCTACTGATTATCTGACTGTGTGGGCTTTGTGCCACGCCCCTTTAGGTCAGCACAAAGAAGTTCAGAAGCTTCTTGGATGCCAAGCTAAACGTCTCCAAGGAAAAAAAGAAGGAAGTCCAATTGCCTTTTGGAAAAAGCACCTCTGGGACAACCATGACTTGGATGCTGGAGAGCCTCCATGGACATTGATCTGGGAACATCTCAGCCGCATCAATTCTGTACATCCCAGGAGACAACCTCCCACACCTCACCTGTTGGCTCCTTGGCTTGTAAGGTGAGCTGTTTTCCAGGTCGGCGAGGATGCTGGTCAAGGAGTCGATCTCTGCATCCAAACTGGACCTCCTCTCTTCCAACGTCTTCCCACCAGAGTTGACCTGAGAAGAAGGAAGAGAAAGAGACACCTTCAAGGAGGCTCGGGAACGGATTCTGCCTCGCGTGATGGTTGGAGGTGTTGCCATTAACGGGGGGACCGGTCAGGCATGGTGGAAGCCGGAGAGAAACTTGTAGCTGGGGAACCTCTGATGCATTAGTTCCAAACAAGGTTTAGATGGGGCCTCCCAGAGGGTATGAGTTGTCTTTTCCTTGGTGCTCTCTCAGTTTTCTGGAAGACATTTTATTACCAAACTAGGTAACATCACTAATGCACTGATGATGTTACTTAGTAGGGGAATGAAACTTTTGCAAGAAAAACACTAAGCTCAGAGAGCATCAAGCACCCCACAGTCCTCCTCCTCCTCCTCCTCCTCCTCCTCCTCCTCCTCTTCCACACCCCTTCCTTCTAGCACTGATGATGTTCCCTAGTTGGGCCATGAAATGTCTGCAAGAAAAAAACCCAGCTCAAAGAGCATCAAGCACCCCACAGTGCTTTTCTTCCCTTCCCTTCCGCCTCTCCTCCCCCTCCTTCTCTTCTCCTTCCTCTTCCTCCCCCCCTTCGCTTCCCCTCCTCCTTCCTCTTCCTCCTCCTCCTCCTCCTCCTCTCCTTTCTAACACTGCTGATGTTACCTTGTTGGATCATGAAACGTCTGCAAGAAAACCACCAAACTCAGAGAGCACCAAGAAAGGATCCCATAGTCCTTTTCTTCCTCCTTCTATCCTCCTCCTCCTCCTCCTCCTCTTTCTCCTCCTCCTCCTCTCCTCTTTCTCCTCCCTTCAAACCCCACTCCTTCTAGCATTGAAGGTGCTACCTAGTTTGGTCATGAAATGTCTACAAGAAAACCCACCAAGCTCAGACACCACAAGGACCCCATAGCCCTCCACCTTCTCCTACTCCTCCCTACAAAATCCCACTCCCTTCTAGCACTGAGGATGTTCCCTAGTTTGGTCTGGAAACATCTGCAAGAAAAACCACCCAACTCAGAGAGCGCCCAGGACCCCACAGTCCCACCCTGAGCTACGAAGATTCTCGTCTCCAGAGTTGGAGCCCCCACAACCTCTCCGTGCTCCTAACAGCTGCTCCGAGGGATTGTAGACAGCAGTTGCCAGGAAGCCGGGAAGCCAAACTCTGCCTTTCCTTCCCAATTAAATCAAATTACAGCCCAGAGTTCATTATCGATAATTACGGCCACCCTGATTGTCTTTGCCAGACGCCGACACCTCTGCCCTCCTCCTCTTCTTCTTCTGTGTGTGTGTGTGTGTGTGTGTGTGTGTGTGTAGGTGACATGAATAAAGGTTTAATGAGCTCTTTGATAGAATCCAAAGCCTGGGGTGGCAACTTGGCACGGCGAACAATGCCAGCGGGAGGGAGCCTTGGCAAGCAGGCACCCGACGTTCCTGGAAATGCCCAACTGGGCCGCTTGGCAGGCCAAGGGCTGGCAAAAATAAACCCAGCATTGCAGCCCATGGGAACAGGCCTGCAGGGCTCCGTGTGCCATAAAAAGCCAGCCTTCCGGGCGCGGTTCACAATTCTTCCTCCACTGCCAGCCATCCTGGGTGTCAACAGTGCCCCCCCCCGCACCCCCATCCTCACCAAGGTGAGAAGTAGAACATAGAATAACCCAGTTGGATGGGACCCGGGAGGTCTTCTAGTCCATCCCCCTGCTCAAGCAGAAGGCACTTTAATTTTTTAAGCAGCAGATTTGTATTTATTTATTTATTTTATTTATGAGATTTATATGCCGCCCCGATCTCCCGAAGGACTCAGGGCGGCTCACAATACTAAAACACAACACAATATAAACATGAAAAATCAGTTAAACCAGAAATCTCATAAACGGATTAAAAATTTAAAATTACCCCTAAAAAACCATCCCCCCCCCCTCCTCCTTCAGTCCGGGTAGGCTAGTTGGAACCGCCAAGTTTTAAAGAAGAATGTTTGCACCCATGTCTCTGGAGCTTCTCAGTCATCCAGGTACTTTATTTTTTTTTATTTTTTTTTTCAGGAGTCAACTGGACTTTCTGGGTTTTCTTCGAAGACGTTTCGCTTTTCCTCCCAGAAGCTCCCAGAAGATGAGAAGCGAAATGGCTTCAGAGAAAAAACCAGAAAGTCCAGTTGCCTCTTGAACAAACAAACAAACAAACAAACAAAAAAAGGCATCTTTGGGACAAGATCTGCATTACTAAAAATAGAATGAAAATGTTGTGGCCTCTCCAAAGGAAACCAAAATAAGGCTGGTTGGAATAAATGGTTGGGATGAACAACATTTGAATATTCAGTCGTTGGTCTGTGCTATTAAATATTTACACCCTGTGCCGTTCCAGACAAATGGCTCTCCAGCCTCTTCTTAACAGCCTCCAGTGGTGGAGCAGCCACAACTTCTGGTGGCAAGCAGTTCCACTGGTTAATTGTCCTCCCTGTTAGGAAGATTCTCCTTAGTTCTAAGTTGCTTCTCTCCTGGATGAGTTTCCTTCCTTCCTTCCTTCCTTCCTTCCTTCCTTCCTTCCTTCCTTCCTTTCCTTCTTCCCTCCTCCATTTTCCTTCCTCCTTTTCCTTCCTTCCTTCCTTCCTCCTCTCTTTTTTCCTTTCTTCATTCCTTCCTTCCTTTTTTTTTTTCCTTCCTTCCTTCCTTCCTTCCTTCCTTCTCTCCTCATCTTCCTTTCATTTCTTCCTTCCTTCCTTCCCTTCTTCCTTCCTTCCTTCCTTCCTTTCTCCTCCTCATCATCCTTTCCTCTTCCTCCTCCTCTCCTCTTTTCCTTCTTCCCCCCTCCCCCCCCTCCCTCCCCCCCCTCCTTCCTTTCATCTCTCACTCCTCTAGTGGGTCTTTAGGGACATCATGTTCTCCAGGATCTCACATTACCATGTCATCGTCGTTTTCTGCTTAGTTCTAAGTTGCTTCTCTCCTTGATTAGTTTCCACCCATTGCTTCTTGTCCTGCCTTCTGGGGCCTTGGAGAATAGCTTGACTCCCTCTTCTTTGGGGCAGCCCCTGAGATATTGTAACACTGCTATCATGTCTCCCCTAGTCCTTCTCTTCATCAAGACTAGCCATGCCCAAATCCTCCAACTGCTCTTCGTATGTTTCAGCCTCCAGTCCAGAGGTTGGTATTCAGCAGGTTCTGACCAGTTCTAGAGAGGCACCAGTAGCGGAAATTTTGAGTGGCCTGGAGAACTGGCCAATCCCACCTCTGACTGTACCCACCAACCCCATTCTCTTCTCTGCCTCCCATTGAGTCCCAGCTGATTGGCTATGTCTCCTTTGGTTGTCCTGCACAGGAGAACGGAGCTGGAAAGCAGGTTAGTGGGGAGGGGAGGGAATGGGGATTTTGCAGTATATCCTTCCCCTGCCACACCCACCAAGCCACGCCCACAGAACACCATGCCCACCAAGCCACACCCAAAGCTGATCAGCTGGGTCTCCTTCGGTTGCCCTGCACAGGAGAACGGACCTGGAAAGCAGGTTAGTGGGGAGGGGAGGGAATGGGGATTTTGCAGTATATCCTTCCCCTGCCACGCCCACCAAGAATGGGATTTTGCAGTATATCCTTCCCCTGCCACGCCCACCAAGCCACACCCACCAAGCCACCAAGCCACACCCACAGAACACCACGCCCCACTGCCACGCCCAGCTGATGGGCTCCTTTGGTTGCCCTGCACAGGAGAACGGAGCTGGAAAGCAGGTTAGTGGGGTGAGGAGGGAAGGGGGATTTTGCAGTAATCTTCCCCCAGGAATGGAGAGAGAATGGAGATTTTATAGTATCCTTCCCCTGCCATGCCCACCAAGCCAAGTCCACCAAGCCACACCACACCCACCAAGCCACATCCACAGAATCGGTAGTAAAAAAAAAACTGAATCCCACCACTGCCCCTCATCCTCCTGGTTGCTCTTCTCCACACTCTTTCCAGAGTCTCAACATCTTTTTTTACTTCGTGGTGACCAAAACTGGAAGCAAATATTCCCAGTGAGGCCTTAGCAGGGCAGGAGATCAGCTGTCACTCCTCTCCGGCTTGGTTTCTAGGTGAGTGACACTTCCAACATGCTCCAGAGTATGTGCTACGCTCCAGTCCAGAGGATTCCCACAGCAATGGGGGGAAAGTCTGCTTGGGGTGTGCAACACGACTGCAGTCCAAGGGAGAGGCTTATGGTTCAGCATGTAGGCTGGTGGCAGAAAAGTGGGATAAGAATGGCTGAGGAAGGGAGCTGCGTCTGGCTGAGGACCTTGAAACTAGAGGTTTTTGAGAAAAGATTGTGCAATCTTTTGTCCAGGAGGGTGTAAGGACTCCTGACTTGGGCAGGGGCTGGACTAGAAGACCTCAAGGGTCCCTCTCAGCCTTTGCTTGTGTAACTTGGGCAGGGGGTTGGAATAGAAGACCTTTAAGGTCCCTTTGAACCCTATGATTCCATGAATTTGGGCAGGGGATTGGACTAGAAGACCTCAAGGGTCCCTCTCAGCCTTTGCTTGTGTAACTTGGGCAGGGGGTTGGAATAGAAGACCTTTAAGGTCCCTTCGAAGCCTATGATTCCATGATCTTGGACAGGGGGGGTGGACTAGAAGACCTCAAGGGTCCCTTTCAGCCTTTGCTTGTGTAACTTGGGCAGGGGGTTGGAATAGAAGACCTTTAAGGTCCCTTCGAACCCTATGATTCCATGATTTTGGGCAGGGGGTTGGACTAGAAGACCTCCAGGGTCCCTCTCAGCCTTTGCTTGTGTAACTTGGGCAGGGGGTTGGAACAGAAGACCTTTAAGGTCCCTTCCAGCCATATGATTCCATGATTTTGGGCAGGGGTTTGGACTAGAAGACCTCAAGGGTCCCTTCCAGCCATATGATTCCATGATTTTGGGCAGGGGTTTGGACTAGAAGACCTCTGGGACCCCTTCCAGCCCTATGTTTCTATGAAGCAGGCAGATATCAGGCGAGAGAAAAGGATTCTGGCTGCAATGGAGCCCAGCACAATCAGCACCCTGGACAGCTCCGCCAGAGGGGAGGCGTTGCTTCCCCCACTGTCCTCTGGGGCGATGCAAGCATTTTTCAACTTGACCTGAATTGGGGTGGCCAAAGGTCTACCAGATGATCCCCAAAAGAGGGGCTCATGCCCTTCTCACCACACAGCTGGACTTGTGCAACGCACTTCGTGGGTCTGCCTCTCAAGGTCCCTCTGAAGCTGAAGCGGGGTGCAAAATGGTTGCGGATTGGTGCACATCCCTACCATCACCTTGTAATGACCCAGGGTGGGATGCAAAGCAAACACAGTCACAGAAAACAGGTGAAGCCCCTTTTATTCCTTCACTTTGCTTCCAAGCCCTGAATATCTTTGATGGAAGACCAAAAAACCTCCCACACAGTTACACAAATAAGGAAAAAAACAACACAAACCAGGCAAGATAAGGGCTGGAGGATGTCCACAGATAACAAAAACACACTGGGAAGGACACCAAACTCAGAGAGGAACTATAAACTAGAGATATGTACACGCTTTGTTTCCGGCGTTCACCCGTACACAGGTCCATACTCTTATTCAGTTGTCACAGCTGCAGCCCATGAAGGGGATCAGGGCCCCTTCCTCCCCCGTATACCACGCCGTTCACATTTCTCCCTTATCCGCTCCTCCCTGCATGCCCTAGGATGGAGAGGGGATGCACCTGGTTCCTCCTCTGACTGCCCAGCCGGCCTCTGCCCTTCCCCAGCCTCCTCCACAACCTCTGGAGCCACACTCCCACTCCCTGTCGGTTGTTCCTCCTCTCCCTCAGAGTCCGACTCCAACAGGGGCATGACACCCTTGGGATCCACTCTGCTGGATCTGCACTACCGGTAGTCCTCAGATTACGGCCAAAATGGAGTCCAAAATTTCTGTCGCTAAGCAAGACAGTTGTTGTGTTTGGCCCCCATTTTATGACCTTTCCCCGCCTTGTTGTTATAAGGGAATCGCTGCAGTTGTTATGTTAGTCCCAGGGTTGTTAAGTGGCTTCCCCATTGATTCTGCTTATGAGAAGGTCACAAAAGCAGATTACATGATTTCAGGACACTGTAACCATCATAAATTTGAGCCTTCCCAAAGCCAGCAACATCTTCCGGAGTGCTTGTGGTTTACAGCCTGATATTTTCCCAATTATACATCGCCCAATTGTTCAAATTTTAAACTCTTGTTTAGCTGTCCTTCTTTCTTTTCTCTTCTGACATTTCTTCTTTGATCTCATAGGATGTTCTGTTGAGTGACATTAATAGTCCAGGACCAAATCCAAATTAAATTTAATGGCCCAAGTCCAAATTAGTCCACTAAATTCCTCCAATCTTTCAAATCCACAATCCAATAGAATTAGAATTAGAACTCTTTTATTGGCCAAGTATGATAGGACACACAAGCCAAATTTAATTAACTTTAGTTATTTGCAAATTGGTTCCTTTTATAAATCTTCCAAAGGACAAGGGGAAGACTTTAAAATTTGAACAATGGGGAGATATATAATTGGGAAAACATAAGGCTGTAAATCATAAAATAAGGCGCTCTATAAAGTGGATTTCCAAGAGACAATAGAGTTCTATGGAGAATTATTGTTAAAAGGTACACGTGAATCTTTAAATGGCAATGCCGTGTGCTTGTGGGATATGAACAATCCACCATCGTTATGCTGGTTTATGACTATGATGTTTACCGTTGGCTCTGACCCTAAGAGCTCTTTGCCAGGGGTGAGATTCAAATTTCTTAACTGGTTCTATGGGTATGGCCTAGTTTGTGGGTGTGGCTTGGTGGTCATGTGACTGGCTGGGCATGGCTTGATGACTGGGCGTGGCTTGGTGGTCATGTGACTGGCTGGGCATGGCTTGTATACAAATCTTTATGTAAATATTGAATTTACAAATCTTTATGCAAATATTGAATTTTTTTTTAAATTACATTTATATGTCTTCTCAAGACTCAGGGCGCTTACAATTTTTGGATACAACCCAGTGTGCTCAGCAATAGCCTTCATTCCATTGTATATGCCTGCTTATTACTAAGCGGCATTTTTACAAGGTCAGCTAATTGCCCCCAACAATCTTGGGTCCTTTTATAAAGAAAAGACCAACTTTTACCCAAAATGAGGCAAAGCAGGCAGGCAGATTGAGTTGCTCACAGAATCACAGATTCACTCAGAGATCTATCTTTCTGCCATCGGCTACCTGAGTCTGTCACATAAAATTTGCTTGCAAGCAAACTGATAAAATTTGCTAGCAAGGAAATTCACAAAGTTAACTCACAACACACCATGTACGTAAATATTTTATATATATATATATATATATATATATATATATATATATATATATATATGGTTGTAGAGTTGTCTCAAGATTGAGATTTAACGCCGACGAGATACTCACCATCTTCAGGCTGGTGTTTTGGCTTCGTTCTCCCAGGAGAAGCTGAAGACACCAGCCTGAAGATGACGGATGAGATTTCGCCAAACGCTGCCAAGGTATTCTCAATCTTACACGGACAAGACCAATACACCAAGACCTACATACCTTTACCCGTGAAAATCTACGAAAACAAATTATATATATATATATATATATATATATATATAAGAGCAACTTTTACTCAAAACCAGGCAAAGCAGGCAGGCAGATTGAGTTGCTCGCAGAATCACAGATTCACCCAGCGATCTACCTTTCTGCAATCTGCTACCTGAGTCTGCACTGAAAAATAGAAGCTAGGAAGGTTAGGCTCTGCTTTTAGATTAGCTAGAAAGCAAGAAATCCAACCATTCCTTGCTTTCTAGCTAATCTAAATCTCCCGGCACAGCAGAACAGCTGATGGTCAGGGTTAAAAAAAAAAGAAAAAGGAAAAATATCAACATAGCAGGCAAGTTGGATGGCACGCATGCCAGGTAAAGAGTGAGTGGGCGGAACGGGGCCAGCCAGTGGCGCAATTTGCCAGTTCTCCTGCAGGTAGAATCCCACCCCTGGTGAGAGTGCATTTTGCGCACGCATTATTATTATTATTATTATTATTATTATTATTATTATTATTATTATTTATTCGACTTGTATGCCGCCCTACTCCCTAAGGACTCAGGGCGGCAAACATTAAAACAGGACAAATTTACAATAAAAAGACAATTAAATAAATAAACAAGCCGAATACAATTAAAAAGTTGAGAAAATTAAAACCCTCAAACTCCCCGGGTCATTCCAGGCCGGCCTGTTGAAACAACCAAGTCTTCAGGTCTCGGCGGAAGGAGTGGAGGTCAGGGGCCAAACGGAGATCCACGGGGAGATGGTTCCAGAGGGCAGGCGCTCCCACGGAGAAGGCCCTGGCCCTGGGAACCGCTGGCCGACAATGCCTGACCGACGGTATCCCAAGGAGGCCCCTCCTATGAGAGTGAACAGGGCGATCGGTAAGTGATGCATGTCAACCATTTCCTAAAAACCTCAGCCGTGCCGCCTAGACAGCTGACAAGCGCTGCGTGCGGATGCGCAGTGTTTCAAACTCCTGCTTTTTTCAACCTCAGCTGTGCCGCGCAAAGCAGCTGAGCTTGAAAAAGCAAGAAATAAAGGACAGCCAAGAGCCCGGGCCAGCAGCTGGGCCAAGCAGAGCAACAGACACCAAACCGGTTCAGTGTCTGCTGCTCTTCGGCGCTACCGGTTCTGTAGAACCGGGCCGAACCGGTAGCATCCCACCCCTGCTCTTTGCAGACTTGGCTGTTCGTCCAGTTTTGAGTTTTGAAATCTCTCTTCTTTTGCTGTTGTTTATTTAGCTTTACAATCAATATTTTATTATCCTCCTTTTTTCCTTTAACCTTTCTTGAAATTTATCTTCCTGTAACCCGACAGGTTGTTTAATAAATCTTAATATGCCACAAGTGTACTTGGTGACTTTTTCGCACACCCCAAATGTGCTCTTTGGAAGAAGGAGGAGGAGGAGGAGGAGGAGAAGGAGAAGAGGAAGAAGAGGAAGAAGAGGAAGAAGAAGAGGAAGAAGAGGAAGAGGAGGAAGAGGAAGAGGAAGAGGAAGAGGAAGAAGAAGAGGAGGAGGAGGAGCAGGAGGAGAAGGAGAAGAGGAAGAAGAGGAAGAAGAGGAAGAAGAGGAAGAGGAAGAAGAAGAAGAGGAAGAGGAAGAGGAAGAAGAGGAAGAGAAGGAGGAGGGAGGAGGAGGAGAAGGAGAGGAAGAGGAAGAGGAAGAAGAAGAAGAGGAGGAAGAGGAAGAGGAAGAGGAGGAAGAGGAAGAGGAAGAAGAAGAAGAAGAAGAAGAAGAAGAAGAAGAAGAAGAAGAAGAAGAAGAAGAAGAAGAAGAAGAAGAAGAAGGGGAATTAAAAAAGGGTCACTCGACAATGGACCACGATTCAAAGATTCATAGCAAAAGCCTGAGCAATTCTCCACAATGGAGTCACAAAATCTGTTAGAAAGAATCAGGGATGTTGCAGCAATGAAGTTCCTTGATTATGTCACCAGCTGCCACATGCTAAAAACATACATTTCTCCCGCTAATTTTAACAGCTTTTAGAATAGAACAGAGCTGGAAGGGACCTCCGAGGTCTTCTAGTCCAGCCCCCCCCGTTCAAGCAGGTGAATCTATACCATTTCTGACCAATGGCTGTCCAGTCCCTTATTAAAAACCTCCAGTGATGGAGTGCCCACAACTTCTAGTGGCAAGCAGTTCCACTGGTTAATTGTCCACACTGGCACCAGATACTGTCAGTGTCTATTCATGAACTGGAATAGAGCTTGGTAACAAGGTCGGGCAATGAATAGGCATAGCAATTAAGTCAGCCAATGAGGACTGTTTGGAAACTGAAACTAGAAGCAGCCTAGGCATGGCTCTAGATTAAGCTCTGCAGCTCTGTTGAGAATGAAACTGCTTCTCTCCTCTGCTTGTTTGCTGAACTAAAGTGAAACTGATGTCTGTTCCTGTGCTACTGAAGTTACTTGCCACATGTTTCTGTCTGAGTTTGCTCCATGTTGGAGACATCTACAACCGGTTTGTAAAATTCACTTATGACGTTTATGAAGATGTTACATGAAGCATCAGCCATCTGTGTTTATTTTTCTGGCGCTGAATAAACGCTGCAAAACTTTGGACAGATACACTCCGAAAGACACAACCCCCCCCCCCTTAAGCCAGAAAGCCATTTTTGGGACAATCGCACATTTTTTTAGTCCGGTCTACTCTACAGGGTTGTTGTTCTGAAGGAAACTGGGAGGAGCTTCTGAAGGAAAGGTGGGATAGCAATTAACCTCCCGAGTTGCCTAAACTGGTTAGGACATAAATCTTCTCTCAACTAACCATCGTTAATTCAACGTGTCGTATTTGTACACCGGCACTCGTGATGGGAGTTTGGCAGTTGTAAAAAAAAAAGCGAATACAATCCTGGGTTGTATAAACCGAGGCACAGAATCAATAGCACGTGAAGTGTTAGTACTGCTTTACAAAGCTTTAGTAAGGCCACATCCAGAATAATAATAATAACAACAACAACAGTAATAACAATAACAGTCGTTCAGGGAATCGGTGCAGTTAAGGGAGTAGCATGTTGACGTGTTCAGTGGAATGTAGCATCCCCATTGACTTTGCTTGTCAGAAAAGGAGGAGGAGGAGGAAGAGGAGGAAGAGGAAGGAGGAGGAGTTCCTTGGTGCCTTCTGAACTTGAGGGTTTTCTTGCAGATAAATTCATTACCCAAGTAGGTGACATCATCAGTGATAGAAGGGAGTGATGTTTGTGGGAGGAGGAGCAGGAGGAGGGAGAGGAGGAGGAGAAGAAGGAAGAAGAAGAGGAAGAGGAGGAGGAGGAGGAAGAAGAAGGAAGAAGAAGAAGAGGAAGAGAAGGAGAAAGGAGGAGGAGAATTAGAAGAAGAGGAAGAGGAGGAGGAGGAGGAAGAAGAAGGAAGAAGAAGAAGAAGAGGAAGAGAAGGAGGAGGGAGGAGGAGGAGAATTAGAAGAAGAGGAAGAGGAGGAAGGAGAAGAGGAAGAGGAAGGAGGAAGGAGGAGGAGCAGGTCAGTGCACCAGCGTGCCCATCGTCCCTGTCCTACTCTTCCCATTCATTCGTACTCATCTATCATGTATATACTTGTACCTGTTTATACTTATATGTTTATATGTTATGTTCAGACTTGTTTTCTCATTCATGCTTGGCCAACTAACTAACTAACTAAAATAAAACAATGCACCTCATTTTGGTCACCACCATACAAAACAGGTGGAAATTTTGGGGAAAGAAGTGTAGAGAACAGCACCTAAGCGGATTCAAGGCCCGGAGGGTGAAACACAGGAAGATTTTTTTCTTTCTTCCAGCGGGTCATAACTGGATCTCTGCTCTCGTTTCATGGCCAGCCAAGAGGGGCTCCAAGCAGCTCCCAGGTCCCAGGCTTCTTACCTGGAGGTTGGCAAAG
>SOZL01000797.1:0-19453 GCA_009733165.1 Naja naja | reverse complement strand
TCAGAACTGAATTGGGAATTTATACAATTTGTGCTTTGTCTAAAATCAGGATGGCAGCAATGAAAATGATTCCTTTGGATTGTTCCCTGGAACTGACACAGGGTATATAACTATTGCTATAAATTTAAAGCTATGGAATCTGACAGACTCCCAAAATTCTCTGTATTAGAATCAACAACATTTCAATTAAAGACCTCTTGGATTGTAAAACTGTCAAATTATCTCTTGCATCCCTATTTCTAGTACAACTGGATGACCTAAAAATAATTGGCAGGATACAATTGGGATATCAGACAGAGAAGGATACAGCCATTCTCAGTAAATTTGGCATTGAAATGGATGAGTAGTTGTTAAATACTGAAAATTTAACCAAATCCTTGTAATGAATGTATTTTTAGTTTTGGAGATCAGAGAAACATCTCCCACATCTATTACAATGTAAATTGTCTAAGAAAAAGCTATCAGTATCTTGGACTGCGCATTAGATGAATGACCATTTGGAATCCATGTATTGAAATAACTTATTTCCTGTGCAGTCAGAATTCAAAAAAGTTGTGGCCTTATTTGAGAAAAACAGTTCGGTTGAGAGCTGGATATTGGGGTCTGATTTGGGAGATTGTAAAGGTGATATAGAAATGATTTGCATTCTTTGTTCTTATTCGTTTTTACTTAATTTTTTCTTGCATTTTATTTTTAAACATGGACTTATTAATTTTTTGTATTCTGTAGGCATCTTGATATGGCTTAATGGCAAATCAACACTAAGTAATTCTAATATGTTCATGAGTACCAACTTGAATTTGTTAAAAGCAAACATTCTGGACTTGATCTGACACACAATATAACACAGCATTCTTCATGGCTATTTCAGATTAGGATTAACGTCGCTTCAGAGTCTCTGAGTGATAAAAGTCGATTCCCCTTTTTCTACCCAATGGCCCCCAAAGAAGGGATCCAGTACCCAAGAACTGTGCAACTGCTCCTCCATTTCAGATGGACCCTGATTGGTCTCTTTGCTTCAGACACAGAGAAGGGAGAGAACTTCATGAGAACTTTCACTCTCTGCTTGTCAGGAGTGGAATTTGTGTGGTTATATTACAACGGTTCTCAATGAGTGGACACACAGCCCCCCTCAGGAAGGCCCTCTCTAAGTGGAGACAAGTCAACGTCTTTGTCCACTTCATAGAATTTGTTTCCATCTGGGACAGAATCCTTCCTTTCCATTTAGCATTTGAAGTTTTGCCAGGACCCATTGAAGGAAAAGTCTGGATCCTCACACTTATGGGTGCTTTCATAATTACAAGGAATAGACTACTAAGATACATCCACAGTATTTGTCTGTTTGATACTTTGACCAAAAAAAGGTCAAAAGCAGATGGGTTTGAACCCCAATTTTTTGTGGAACCCCAGTTTCAAGATCACTACTTTTGCTGTTCAATTTCAAAGCATGTCTTTTCTGTCAAAGGCCGCAGAAGATGCACCCAGAAAGCCTCCCTGGAGACCCAGGAGAAAAGGAACCGAAGACTATTCAGAAATTTTACCATTTGTACAGTATCATGAAGACTCTGGCCCAAGCCTTGAACACCGCCTATTCCTCCAGATGGAGGAGGAAGGAAGGAGAGGCGAAGAGAGGTTGGGGCTCAAGGCTGCAGCCCTGGCAGGTATGGGGTCCTGACAAGGATTCATCAAACTTAGTTAGTTTCTAAAAGCATTTCAAGGAGGTTGAGGGGAACCACCTGAACCTGTTTGTGGTACAAAGGAGCAAGAGTTTTGACCAATTGAATCAATTGCAGCACAATATTCCAAAGAGTTGGCATTATGACAGATCTATTTTGATATCAAACACTGCTAAAGTTAAAAAAGGATGTGTGCATTTTAAAATAAATTCCTGTCTTCATGGGTTTGTGATTATCACTCTAGAATTTTAGTGTTCTGACCCAGCTCCCAAACACGACAAACTCTCTGTAGTTAAATAAATGTTCCCTTTATTAGGAGCACCAGCAGCCCTGGTAAAAATTCTCTCTCTCACACACACACAGCAGGATAACAAGTCTGTCTGGCAGGGAGATGAATTGTGGTCTACCACACCTATTCATCTCCGATCCCCACCTACCCCCAGAGCTAGGGTGGGGTTTAGCTAGCAGTGGTGGCTCTTCTGTCCCAAGGACCGGCCCATAGATTTCCACTGCTCTTCTCTCCTCTGCCTTCTGCGTCCAGGTCAGGCACTGGACCCAGCAGTTCCTCCTCTTCCTCATCAGCCACCTCCAGACCTGGGGCTCTTGACTCTCCATCTGAGGGCTGAAGGATGGCCCAGGCTCCCCTCTGTCTCTACCTCTGACAGCTCCATTCCCTCTTCCTCCTCAGAGCTCTCAGATTGCCTGGATGCTGGCCCTGACTCACATGCTGCCGCCTCATCTGGTTTGGCTGCTGGAGGGCTGGTGGCTGACAAGCCACAACATTTACATTCATAATGCTTTCCATGAGCCTCTGGGAGGGTGAAAAGCCTTCCCGGGCTCTGGAGTTCCTCTCCGGCCTTCAGAACTTCTGGGAGGCCTGTTTTCACTCACCCTGAGCCTCCATGCATGCTCTGCACTTAGCTGGCACCCAAAACTGGCCACTGAAGACTCCTGAGAGGGAGGGGTGGGGGGGAGGGAGGTGCCAGCCAGGGTGGGATTTTCAGGTTCGCTGAACTGTGCAGAACCTTAGCTCACCTGGGTGAACCCGGGCTAACCTGTAGCAGCCTACTCCTGCATAGGGGTAAGATTAGCCCATGTTCTTCTTGAAAACATGCTTTCTGGTAATCAATCTGCTGTTTTCAAGGAGTTTATAAATCTCTTTTTTTTCTGTTCTTCAATTTATTTGTCACCTGTTCTAGAATGTTCCCTATGATTGATTGATTCTATCATGTATATTATATATGGTATGGATGTATGTATCTATGTATGTGTCTATGTATGTATGTATCTATGTTTAACAATTTTTTCTGAAACTTTTTCATTCACTTGTGAAGAATGTGGTGACACCTGTTCTCTGAATTATGTATATTTGCAAGTTAGACAACTGTAGAAGATTCAAATGTGAATAGGCCATGTGGGATAAGAAACCCTGTTTTCTCCTTTTAAAATTCCTGGATGTTCCCATTCTAGTTCCATCCTTTCCTGGAGAAGAATGAGTTTTGCAATATTTCCAACTTGAAACTCTATGTGGACCAAAATGGAGATCTAGCAGCAGATCTAGGTTTCTGGGGCTTCTTGGTTCTTCCCGAGGAGGACCCCAGAAAAGAGGTTCTGGCAACTTTTGAAAAACAGAGACTGATCACCCCCTAAGATACTCTTTCAAAACTAAAGTTTCTCAACAAGGTAGGAGAAAATTGTGGGTCTGTCTATCCATGCCTCTTGGTGCCCTCTGATTGTAGTTCTTCAACAGGAAGGTCCTTTTCTAGGATAACTAGCTGGGCTTTAGAAATATCCTTTTCTGACACAGAGCTCAGCCTCGCGTCCCATTGGCTGCAGCAAAAGATCCTTGACTTGCCCAGTTTGGGGGACACGTTCTCATGACCTCACCTCCATCTCTTCCCACTCCAGTTCTAGACAATCAGTTTTGGTCTCAATTCTCCAGTATGGCAGACAAACAAGTTAAACCTTTTCTCGATTCCATTCCTCCAGACTTTATTAAGCAGCAAATAACTTTCTTGCAAAAGGAAAAGGCAATAACTAAATAATCTTCCAGTTTGTATACCTTGTACATCTATTTAGAATGAATCAGAGATTTCATATTTACCTCAGTGAGGCATAGAGACTAATGTCTATTTATATCCCCATTTCCATGGATGGAGAGTCCTAACACATTTTCTTTGCCATTCTTTGTTTCTCTGCTCAGTCCCTGCCTCAGTCCAGATGTGTGGAAAGTTGTCATCCTGGATTTGTCAAGAGGGCTCAAGAAGGAGAGCCAGTTTGCTGCTATGACTGTGTTCCTTGTCCGGAGGGACCTTCTCCACTCAGGAAGGTGGGTCACATTGAAGAAAATGAAAGGACTTGTGGAAATGGATCCATCCCAGTGGTGGGTTTCAAAAATTTTTACTATTGCTTCTGTGGGCATGGCTTGGTGGGTGTGGCAGGGGAAGGATCCTGTAAAATCTCCATTATCTCCCCACCCCACTAACCTGCTTTCCAGCTCAGTTCTCCTGTGCAGGGCAACCAAAAGAGACCCAGCCAATCAGCTGGGACTCGGGAGGCGGAGAATAGATGGGAGAGGAGCCAGTCAGAGGCGGGATTGGCCGGTTGTCCAAACCATTCAAAATGTCTGCTACTAGTTCTCCAGAACTGGTCAGAACCACTGAATACCACCTCTGATCCATCCAGAACATTTTCATAAAAGTGCAAGTTTGAAAAAAGATTCAAGCTCAGTTTTTTTCTTGTTTATTCAAAATTTCCAAATTATTAGGACACCTTCCATTTTCATAGATTTAGCTATGTAGGTTTTAGAAAACAATATTCTAAAATTATTCTGTGAAATTATTAAGCTATGCATTTTGGAAAATGTTCCAGGTATCATTTGTTGTCCCAAGAAAGCATTTATTAAAAGATGATAGATAGGTAGGTAGGTAGGTAGGTAGAGACAGACATATACACATACAAATTATATACAAATTTTACAACATTCATTCTACTATCCTGAATGCTACCTCAGATTCAGTGTAACTTTTACATTACAGGCTTGGTCTCCTGAAATGATATCTACATTTAGACATTTTTAATTTCACATAGGAAAAACCTCTTTGTAGAGATTTCAGTTTAATGCAGAGAAGTATGGAAGTGTGGAAACCATAACTTCTTAGATGCCACTTCAGAAATTCCAACAGAACCACATCAAAGCCCTTTCCCCCTTCCAATGAGATGAAAGCAGTCAATTTGTGGATCCAGAGGCGTTTCTCACAGTCACCCAGGCCTCAGTCACCCTTGGAAGGGAAGAGCTAGGGGGGTAACCAAGGCTGGTCATGCTTTACTACTGTCAGAGAAAATATGCATTTTAATTTGGATGTTTCCTGCCCCATTTACCTCTCTAGGAATATCTTTTTTTTTTATAAGAAGTTTTATTTTTCCAAAAACACAAACATAACAAACATACAACACATAGATCCATATCAATTTCAAGTATGTCGGTCGGTCAAAAATCACAGTGCCTACCCCTCATTATTCATACTCAATATTACAAAAAGGAAAAACTATAATCATTATTATTAATCCTTTATCATATTATAATCTCTATATTGTTTCAACAGTTCTATCTATCTTTATATTCCCAAAAATACATTACCAAACTTTTTTGTCTAACCATTGATAGAACATATTCCATATCTTATAAAACTGCTTTTCTTCTTGATCCCTAATTTCAAATGTTAATCTACTCATTTTGGCACAATCCAAAATCTTCTTAATCACTTCCTCCTGCGTAGGTGTCTTGTCATTTCTCCAGTTTTTAGCAAATACAATTCTAGCGGCTGTCAGTACATTAACAATCAAATATTTCAGTTTATATGTATTTATGTTTATATGTGACTGTATGTTTGTATGTTGTTGTGTCTTTTTTATATTGTAAATAAACTTTTCTAAAAATAAAAATAAAAAAAAAATATTTCAGTTCTTTGTTGAGTGTCTCTGGTACAATTCCCAACAGGAATATCTCAGGTTTCAAGTCTATATGTTGTTGTGTCATTTTTTCCAACCACATGTGGATTTTAGTCCAGTATCTTTTAGCATCAACGCAAGTCCACCACATGTGGTAGTAGGAACCAGGTATCTGATGACATTTCCAACACTTATCCGATTTATCCTTGAACATTCTTGCAAATTCTCGGGATAGGTGCCACCTGTAAAACATCTTATACAAATTTTCTTTATATGCAGTTGACATTGTCATTTTATAATTCTGATCCCACAGTGTTTGCCATCTCTCTAGATCTATCCCATAACCAAAATTTTCCCCAAGCAATCATTGTTTCCTTAACCTGCTCCTCTTCCATTCTAACTTCTAATAGATAACCATAAAGTTTTTAATCATTTTTTCGTGCCCATCAAGATTTTATCTAATTCAGTTGGTTTTATAAATCCCTTCAGTCTTAACATCCTCATCATATCTAGATTGTATTTGCAAATATGAAAACCAATTCATTTTTATACCTTGTTCTTGTAGTGTTTGCATCGATTTGAGTTCACCCTTTTCATTTAAAATCTCTCCATATCTAAGGAGCTGGAGTCGCCATGAGACGGAGGTGATCTTGACTCCTGAGATCACCTCTGATACTGCCAGCCGGGACGGTCCCCGGGATCTAAACTGACTCGTGGGTTGGTGAAAGTTGGGGGCTCCTGTTGATCCCAGGGATGTCAAAGTCCCTGGTTGATCCAGGACAGCCCCTTTACCCGGCGTTGAGGCAGCCATCGGGCTGAAGAAGCTGTGACAGCCCGAGGAATGAGATTGGAAGAAGTTTGTCGGTCGGTGAGATCATCTTGTTTTTAACCCTTTGGGAACACCCTAGCAACTCTAATGGTGTGAAACTGAGAGTGATATGGAATAGGCGGGAAGAGATTGTGTTTGAAAGTAAAGAGTTTTGTTTCTTCTTTCTTTTTATGGCTTTAAAGACTTTCCTTTTACTTTTTCCTCTTGGGAGTCCTTTGAATACCTTTTATATTTTATTGAATCTGTCTCTTTTTTCCTTTTTTTGGCACCAGGGGCTCTAATGTAATTTGGTTATTTTGATCTGTTACTTTTATTTTGCATATAAGAAAATCGAGATTTTTACTGTCTTTCTTGTTTTGAATAAGACAGGAAGTGATACATTTTGGAAGTTACTTGGCAAGGAAGTGAAAGTTGGTTGTGAGATATAAATGGCTACTAGAGACCTGTTATCTTATATAAACATACACACTTGCAAGGACTGTATCCAGGCTCCGTTGATTAGAAAGTGCGGATAGGTGCTTTTGGAATATCTTTGAGCCTTCAGTTTGGAACTGAAGTGTAAAGTGACCTTGAGCTTTTTAAAATAAAAGAATTGGATTTCTTCGAGAGGCAAAACAGAGGAGCTGCTATCTTCCCGCTTTCACTAGTTAAGCTCTGGACTCTGCATAGTGGCAATGGAATAAAAAGTGATATTGCTTCTTAGGAGCTTTTTATTGTTTGGAATTTAATTTTTATAATTGAGGCCCCTAAAAATATATTTTGTTATTCCTAAAGGGAATTCTACTACTTTACTATTTTTATCCTTTTTTAATTTGATACAGCCTATTTTAACTTTTTAGCCTTTTTTCTTTTGAGTTGGTTTTTTTTTTTTACTCTGCACATTGGAAACAAGATAGTTAATTATTGGATCTTTTTTTTTTTTATCTTTTTTATCTTTTTTTTTTAAATTCAAGTTTTTAAATTTTGCCTTTTTCAAATTATTGATGTATTATGATATGTAATTGAACCCCCTTTTTCCCTTTTAAACTATTTTCCTTTTTTTCTTGTTAAAAGGATTGTTCTTCTCCTTTTTATAACACTAATTTTTTATTTTTCCTTTTTGTTATTGGCCTTCATCTCTTTTTCCTTCCTTCTTTGGAATTGGTTCTGACAATCTCTGCAACAATGAGTAGAAGATCTTCAATTCCACAATAGCAGTTCCCACAACAGAAGAGGCAATACAGAGATCTTACAAAAACAGTAGGTGAGATTGGAAAAAGAATAAGAATAATGAACAGAAGCTAGACAAGACAGATAAAAAGAGAAGTTAGACAAGACAGATGAAAATATAAAAGGCTTTACAGCAAACAATGAAATCTGGTGAGAGGTTGAAGAAAATTGAAGGCAGCAAGGAGAACAAAGAGAGACAAGGAAATAAAGAGTTTTAACACCAGATTAAGGGGAAGTTGAGAGTGACCATAATGAATCTCTCACCAGAAGTGAAATTGATAGATCGAATTCTATTTGAGATTCAAAATGCACGAGAGGAAAGAGAGAAGGGTGAAAATTTACTGGAGAAAATGACACAGATTTTGGCAGAACTGTTAGAAATAACGGAAGAGAAGATGAGGGATGGAATAGATGAAACATTTCGTGTCTTTACAAGATATGCAATGAGGAATAAACTTCCAAGAAGAAATTCATATTAGATTTACTAAGAAGAGTATTAAATCACAAATATTGCAAACAGTCAGAGATAAGACGTTTTTTTTTTTTTTTTAAACAAATTTTATTCAATTTTAACAATTTTTAAAACAACTCTTTTCAGTAGACAGCATGTTCCCGGTCATCACTTTTACATGCAAATATGACAGTAGATCTATATTCATTTTAAACATTTGACTTCACTTCTATTCCATTTTAGCGGACAAAGGGTGAAAGAAATTAATCCTAATCTCAAATCTTAATCTCAATCTGTATAGCCCCCAGTTCATTTCAAGTTAATTGCAAATATACATATATATTTTAAAAACTTCATGTATAAATCTTACAAATAACAATATATTTGCCCATCATATTAAAAATAAAGTTCATCCATATCTATCCTTTAATTGTCTTCACATTGTTAATACTCTTTTATCATTTACAGAATTCTTTTATCCGTCAGATTTGCCCTTTCATCACATATTCTTCCATAATTCTAAATCTGTACCAATGTTAACACTAAAAGAATGAAAAAAAAAACCTAGACTTGCCCCCTTTTACTACTTTGAAAGTGACACCTCAGTGGTTAATATAGTAGCATAATCATAATCATTCTCTTTAAAACGAAAGATAGAAAAAGAAAAAGAAAAGAGAAAAGCTCCCTTACAATATATCTCTAATCGGTCGGGTTCTGCAACACATATCCCCTAAGATTAATTTATAGTTCCAAAATAATAATAAAATAGCTAATCTTGGTTATTGACAAATCTCATTTTTAGGCATTTTCTAAGATCATTTCAATTAATTCAATTCATCTAATCATCATTTAGCTTTCTTTTGTGAATAAGAAATGAAAATGTGACCTTTTACCAGTAAAATTGTCAGTAACCCCTTTGTTTTACACTTTTATAATTACAATATATTCTTATTACCATTTCTTCATGAGACACCCCCTTTTAAATCGTTAACCATTGTCTCTATGCAAACAAGTTCCTTTCTTTATTATTATGTAATTCCCGTGTCTCTATCTTTTGTTTTGTTTCTTGTTTCCTTCTCTCTTTTATCCTTCAACTCCCCTCTCTATCAGTTTAAATCCTCTCTCTCTTTACCTTTGCTCTCTATCCTTCTGGACCTTTCTATCATGCTAGTTTCATAAATGTTCCCCTTTTTAATTATCTTCTTAAGTTTCATTTTTTGACCATCCTCCCTTTCCCTTTATTTGTATTAATCTTTTGTTGTTCAATTGTGTCTTCTTAAAATGACTTTCAAAGCATTAACGACCTTCTCCTCCTATTATCCTGCTCTCCCCTTCTCTCTATCCAGTTTGAATCCTCTCTCTCTTTACCTTTCTGTTTCCTTTCCTTCTGAACCTTTCTAACATGCTTAATTTCATAAATGTTCCCCTTTTTAGATACTTTCTTAGGTTCCGTTTTTTTTAGCCACCCTTCCTTTCCCTTTATTTGCATTAATCTTTGTATTAATTGTCTTTTTAAGATGGCTTTCTCTTGTGCTGGCTCCTCCCTTTCCAAGGCTCCTTCTTTATTCAGCATTTGAATGCCCATCCAAGGCTCCTTTCTTTTATTCAGCATTTGAATGCCCATATTTTCTGCAACATGCCAAGTTAAGACGCTGAAGGCAAATAATAATAAAGATGTCAGCTGTACGAAACAGATACCAAGAAGAATAAGAGAGAGGAGAGAGAATATGCATTTTATCCAGAGAATTATTGATGAGAGGAATAAATTAGGATGGCTAATACCAGAAGGCCTCTTTTGTTGGTTCATGGGGAACAAAGACATAGAATCGCATACATGGAGAAGGCAGAGTCATTCTATGAGAGCTATTTCAGAGGAAAGAGGGAAACGGAGGACATGAAGAATTGATTGTGGAACTTCCAAAGGAAGGTGCAATGATAAGTGAAGAAGAAGAACAACTGGGAGCAGTAGAAGGTCTACCTAGAAGAACAAAAAGAAGAACGACTCAGAGCAAAACAACTCTTATATAAGACCTAAAATGGAAGGGAAAAATTGATCTCAATGAATATAAATGGACTGAATTCAATTGCTAAAAAAAGGAAAATATTTCATAAATTAGAAATTAAAATTTGATATAATTTGTCTGCAAGAGGTCCATATTAAAAGCAAAATGAATATGTATTAAGGCAAAGAAAGTTAGAAAGCTATTTACATCACTGCTCAATGTAAAAAAAGAGGAGTGGCTCATATATTAAAGATATAATTACTGCAGAATTGATTTATACAGATGAAGATGGGAGGATTTTAATGGTGGAGATAATAGACAACAAATAAAATGCTCCCATAGCAATATATGCACCAAGTGAGAATCAAGAAGAATTCTATAAGAAATTATACCAAAAAAGATTGAATTAGACTATGCAAATATTTTCTGATGGGAGATTTTAATGGGATAATTAATGACCAGCTTGATTACAAATCTGAAAGAACCAAAAGAAAATTAGAAAAAAGCTACCCAAGTCCTTCTTCAAATGATAGAAGAAATGAATATTAAAGACATATGGAGAGAGAGAAATATTGGAAATAAAGAATTTACTTTTTATTCAAATAGACATGAATCATGGTCAAGAATAGATATGGTATGGGCATCTGCAGATATGCTCTCCATATACAGAAAATCAAATTGAAAGTGGGACCTGAAGGATCACAATCCATTGACAGTTGCCTGGAAAGGACAGAGGAGAAGATCTAGATGGACATTAAATAATATGATTTTGAAAGAAGAAGAATTTAAAAAGAGAATTGAGACAGAACTTATCTTTTTTCAGGAAAATAGAAAAGAAGATACATCACTACAAACTCAGCTGGGATGCGGAGAAGCTTATATAAGAGGTTTGATAATTGACTATATAAGGAAATATATTAAATGAAGAAGAAACTCAAAATCTTGAAGATGATTTCATAAATTGGAAAAAGAATTACAACAATCAATAAGGGAAAAGATATTAAAAAGGAAAATGGATGTGATTAAACATAAAATGGCTTTAATGGACAAGGAAGAAATTGCTCAAAAGATTAAAGGCAACTAAACAAAATTACTTTGAAAATGGTAATAAGCCAGGAAGGTGGTTAGCGTATAAAATTAGAAAGGAAAGAGAAATAAAGAAAATTAGCCAATTAATAGATGGAAAAGGAATAGACAGCATGGGAACGATGAAAAGAAAAAATTATTCGAGACTATTATGAAAACTGTACTCAAGAAGATATTCTAGAAGAAAAACTGAACAGTATCTACAAAAGACAAGACTACCACAGATACCTGAAGACATTGAGACAATGTTAGAAGGGAACATAACCATGATGGAAACAGAAGCCTTGAAGAAACAAAATACAGGAAAAGCACCAGGCCCAGATGGCTCAACATGAATTTTACAGGACCTTCCAGGAAGTGTTAAGCACTCCCCTCTAGAAGTGATGAATGAAGTCTTACTAAAAAGAGAATACCTGAGACATGGTTAAGCTTATATTACCCTAATACCAAAGAAGAAATGGATCACAAGTTAAAAATTATAGACCTATCTCATTGTTGAATTCAGATTATAAAATTTTTGCTTCAATCTTGGAAAGAATGAAAAGATACTTAAATGAATTTATCCACACGGATCAAAATGGATTTTGCCAAAACGACAAATCAAGCAAAATGTGAGAATAATTTTAGATACTCTGAGTATTATAACACATCCTGAAAACAGATGGCACTGATGTTTTAGATGCTCAAAAGCATTTGACAATGTGAACTGGCGGTTTATGATATTGCTAATGATGCAAATGGGCTTTGGAAAAACTTTATACAAGCTATTGAGGCAATATATAATAATCAAACAGCAAAGATATTGGTAAATGAGAGCTGACAGATGATAGGAATCTATAGGGATAAGAAAAGAACAAGGTTGTCCTCTGTCGCCTCTACTGTTTGTTTAACACTAGAAGTACTGAATAGAGCTATCAGAGAAGATGAAGAAATAAAAGGAATGAAAATTAAAAAGAATATAAATAAACTACATGCTTTGGTGATTTTGATTGTATTCATACTAGAGGATCCACTTAAATCAGCACCTAAGTTGATAAATAGAAGAATATGGAATGGTGGCAGGTTTAAAAATTAATAAAGACAAAACAAAGATCCTAACAAAGAATATGTTAGCAAAACACAAGAAAGATTTAGAAGATTTATTAGAGATTTAGATCGCAAATAAAGTTAAATATTTGGGAATATATATAACACCAAGATGCAGTACATTGAAAGAAGATAATTATATAAAACTTAAACAGCAGATAGCAACAGATCTTGAAAGATGGGAAAATATGCAATTATCTCTTATTGGCAGAATATCGACAGTCAAGATGAATGTTTTACCCAGAATCTTATATTTATTTCAGACAATCCCAATTAGACTTGGGAAAGAATACTTTGAAGATTTAAATAAAATCACATCAAAATTTATATGGCAGGGCAAAAAGCCAAGAATCAAATTTAAGCTATTACAAGATGCAAGGTCAAGGGGATTCACTACCAAACTGGGAATTGTTATCAAGCTGCAAGTCTGATGTGGGTGAAAGAATGGATAACATTGAGAAACAATAGATTGTTAACTTTAGAGGGTCATGATCTATTACTAGGATGGCATGCTTTCTTATGGTATAAGGGAATTAAAAAACAAGGATATTTTAGAAGACACTATGTTCGAGAAGCTTTGTTTTTAAATTGGGAAAAAACTAGAAAACAACATTATATACAAATTCCATTATGGGTATCTACTATTGAAGCTTTTTCATATGCAATAATATACAAGAAGGAACAAACAGTTAGATACCTCTCTAGGAATATCTGAGTTCTTTGAAACTTGAGGAATTGTTTTAGGTGCCCTGCCTGAATTATTGCAATGATTATTGCAATGTGTTGTTGTACATGCATCTCCCAGTGGTGGGATTCAAATATTGTTGCCACCGTTCAGTGGGCATGGCTTGTTGGCGCGCTTTGTGCTAAGTAACACACTTTGTGTGTGTGAGGTGCCAAACTCACACTTTGTGCAGGCACGGTGGTAAACTTAACTCACCTCCTGCAAGCCTGCATGATCCCAGTCTCTGCAGCAGCTGCCGTGGTGGCACTATTCTGTGTGCGTGAAAAGAAGCTGCGCTCAAATTCAGCAAATAAAGTGAGTATGGGAGCCCGAGGAGGGTGGGCCCAACACTGAGCTGCCGCAAGAGAACTGGCTGCTACCAGCTTCCAGAACCGGGCCGAACGGTTGAATACCACCACTGATCTCCCCCTTAGAAGGTGTTGCTAGTCTATAATGAGGTGGTGTAGACAGTCATGACAGTCACTCATTGCACAAATATTATGGCTGCCAACTAGATATCACAAGATAGGCATCCTCAGATTCCATCGCACAGGTAGTTCTCAACTTACCACAACTGAGGCCAAAATTTCTGTTGTTCAGTGAGACATTTGTTAAGTGAGTTTTGACCCATTTTATGACTTTTCTTGCCACAGTTGTTAAGTGAACCACTGCAGTTGATAAGTTAGTAACCCTGTGGTTAAAAGAACCTGGCTTCCCACTAATTTTGCTTGTGAGAAGGTCAAAAAGAGGATCACACAGCAATGGTCATAAATATGAGTCACCAAGCATTTGAATTTTGATCAACTGAACATGGGGATGCTGCAAAGGTTGTAACTGTGAAAATGGTCACAAGTCACATTTTTCAGTGTGGTTGTAATTTTGAACATTCACTAAATGGAGTATTCTAACGACTACCTGTATTAAGAAGTGCCATGTAAATTATCTGGTTCCTTATTTTACTCTAATAATGGAGGTTCCTATTTGGAAAATACTCCTGGAATCAGCTGTTGTTCCCAGAAAGTGTTTCTTGAGATGGAAAAGGACAGAATATTAAATAAATATTGATTTTTGTTTTCAGATACAGAAAAATGCACCAAGTGTCCAGATGATAAATACCCAAATAAAAACAGAGTCCAATGTATCCCCAAAGTTATAACCTTCCTGTCTTATGAAGAACATCTGGGCATCATCCTGGTCTTTTGCCCTTCTCTTCTTCCTAACCACAGGCCTCGTTTTAATCATCTTCATTAAATACAGAGAAACTCCCTTGTCAAAGCCAACAACCGGACCTCTCCTACATCCTCCTGGTCTCCCTCCTGCTTTTGCTTGTCTTTCTCTCTTCATTGGTCAACCAAGGAAAGCCACCTGCCTTGTTCGACAGACGGTCTTCAGCATCATCTTCTCAGTTGCCATTTCTTCTCTCTTGGCCAAAACCATCACGGTGGTGCTGGCTTTCCTGGCCACAAAACCAGGAAACCAAGTGAAGAGATGGTTGGGAAGAGCTTGGCCAACTCCATCATCCTTTCTTCTTCTGCTGTCCAAGTTCTCATCTGCTCCATCTGGCTGGGAGCTTCTCCCCCCCTTCTGACTCTGACCTCCACTCCCAGCCTGGAGAGATCATCCTGCAATGCAACGAAGGGTCCGTTGTCATGTTCTATGTCACCCTCAGCTACATGGGCTTCCTGGCTGCCATCTGCTTCACAGTGGCTTTCCTGGCCAGGAATCTGCCCGCCTGGGCCTTCAATGAAGCCAAACTGATCACCTTCAGCATGCTGGTCTTCTGCAGTGTCTGGGTGACATTTGTGCCCACCTACCTGAGCACCAACGGGAAATACATGGTGGCTGTGCAGGTCTTCTCCATCCTGGCCTCCAGTGCTGGTCTGCTGGGCTGCATCTTCATTCCCCAAGTGCTACATTATCCTTCTGAGGCCAGAGCTGAACACAAAGGAGCATCTAACAGCTAGATCGAATGTAAAAACATGAGGTATAATACCATCAATGGAAGAACTGTTGAAGTTTCTTTTATTTGAAAGGAGATATGATTTTCATTTATAGTATACAGGAATCAAAGAAAATTGTATCTATATGTTTTAAAATGGGAAATCATTGAACAACTTGTACAAGGAATTCTTGTAGCTTCCTTTCCTTTCAGCACAATAAATCTCTGTGAAATTCATTCAGAGGAATTTCCTGTTCAGCAACAGCTACTGATCATGACATCTTATAAAAATAAAGTGGACCTTGTTCTTACTGACAGCAGCAAAGTGTATGTGTGTGTGTGTGTGTGTGTGAGAAAGAGAGAGAGAGAGAGAGAGAAGGAGAGAGAGAGAGAGAGAGTAGAAAAAGAGGTCGAGGAAGCTGTGGACCCCAACACCAGCCTGGTTGCCTGATCCTCTCCTTGAGAATGCTGAATGATGTGAAATGCCTTGTTTGACTGGTTTCAGCTGGGAGGGAAATCTTCCTCCCTATTATGTGATTCTTTCTTGATTTCCTGATAAAACCTCCTTGCAGAAAGAGTTCAGCAGAACAGCTGTCTGGGATTTCAGTTTAGGATTGTTTTTATTGGTATGTACTTAACAGCAAAATAATGAATAAAAGTAAATAAAAATAGTGTGTAAAGTACTACTATTGTGTTTTGTCCCACCTTCACTTCAGAAGCTAAGGCACGTTAGCCAACACAGAAAAGACACACTGGCCTGTTCTGCACCTTCCCTTCCCTTGAAGGCAAGGAGCGTTAGCTCACGCAGAGGAGTCACCTGGCCTCTCGCCAAAATCCCTGTTATCTTCCGACAAGAGCTGGCAGTCACCCAAGTTCTCAATGCCAACTCCAAGAAGCAATGTAGTAATTCCAGAGAATTGCTTTCTTTTCAGAGTTCAAAACCAAACACACAGACAGACGGAAGCTTCCGATGCAGATGACACTTTGTTTTAACAGAGTCTGCAGCGCAGGCACACCCACTTTATACCTGGTGGGGTGTGGTCCAGCTCAATCTCTGGCCCTCCCACTCCCCTCTCACGCTGCTGCTGACGCTTCTCCCTCCCGACGCTGCCTGGGATCAAGCCAGAACCTTCCTTGTCTTTCTTGTCGTGGCCCTACTGCCATGCTGCCACATCGCTCCTCAGGCAGTTCCTCCCCTGAGGCTTGCCGAGGAAACCTGGGAGGGCCTTGCCAGGAGGAGGAAGGTCCTGGGAGGGAGACCTTGCCAAGGAGGGAGATCCTGGGGAGGAAGGCCCTGGTGAGGGAGGCCTGCTCGCTCCTCCTCTCCTTCTTCATCATCATCCAGGTCCTCTTCCTCTGTCAGCACAGGCTCACGCAGGCGGAGCCACAACACTATCCCCACCGCAGGGCCCTTCCCCAGTCCGACGGGCAGGATGCGGCCGAGAGGGGAAGCCATGGAACAGCCGCTGCAGAGGGTCGGGCGTGGAGCGCAGAAGCGCCCACCCAGGTCAAGTCCTCCTGCCCCTGCCTCGGCCCGCCGCTTACTAAATACTGGAACCGCCCCTTCAACCACCGTGAGTCACACGAATACTGACCACCCTGCTGTCCTCCTCAAGGCCACCCCATGGTGCAGGCGCTAAACAGGATCAGTGGGACGCCGGAGGTAACACGAGGGGCTTCAGGAACCAGAAGGGAACGGTGGAAAACCGGTGTATTTTCATGGAGCGCGGTAGGGTCAGACGATAGGCCACAGGGTTGATGACCGCTTCAATGGGGTATCGGCGGCATCAACCGTGGTCCAGTTTCTTTACCGGACGGTCAGCCGGGAGGTGTTTTGTGGATAACCACACTCGGCCTCCCACCCAGCGGGGCGCGCCTCCGGGAGCGGTCGCATCGCTTGTAGTCCTCCTTGGCCTGTATCAGGTGTTGCCGCCGCCAACTGCTGAACGGCATACAGCTCGAGAGGAAGTCTTGAGCCTCAGGAACAGGGGAATCCGAGGTGTCAGAGGGAAGAACCGCTGATGGTAGCCCACATTGGCGAGAACGGAGTCGCTGGGTGGAGGTGTGCTGGGAGTTGTTAAACGCGAACTCCGCCAGAGCAGGTAGTCGCCCAGTCGGTTCGCCGCTGATTGACAAAGCAGCGCAAATACTGCCCCAGGATGCCAATGACCTTCTCTGTTCCCCATCAGTCTCAGGATGGTGCGAGGAGGACAAACACACCTGCACTTGCAACGCGTCATCAGGCTCTTCCAAAATTGAGCCGCGAATTGCAACCGCGATCAGAAACCACCCTGTCCGCAGGCCATGGAGGCGGAAAACATGCTTGACGAACAGACGGGCAGTCGCGGCGGGCCGATGGCAGGGCACGACACGGATGAAGTGGGCCATTTGGTCAGCATGTCCACCACCACCAGCACGGTCAGAAGTCAGAGGACGACGGCAAGTGTGTCAAGAAGTCCATAGAGATCGCCTCCATGGTCTGTCTGGAGTGGGTAGAGGGTGGAGGAGACCAGGAGGCGACCGTCGCCTTTCGCTGTCGGCACGGCACACAGGAGGCCACGAAGCGAGACGCCGTGCCGCACTGGGCCACCAAAAAGTCCGAAGTCACAGGTGGAGGGTCTTGAAGTAGGAAATGGCGGCTGCCGGGTTGTCGACACTGCTTCAAGAGAAGGGGGGCTGCTGCCCTTGGCAGCACGACAGCCGCCCCCGATGCTTGAGCAAGCTCCTCCAAAGTCCATGGGGAATCGGGCCCACTCCTCCCGCTCTTCCTCTGCTGTGACCAGGCGCCCAGGCGCTATGCGCCTCGCACCGGCCCGAAGTCGACCGTTCTTGGCTGCAGCCAAGGCTTCTGCTGGCAGCACCGCCCCAGAGAGGGGGCAAGTCTTGGGGCACAGGTACTGGCTTATGGATAGGGCATCCGTCTGGACAGACCGCTGGGAATGTAGGTCACACGTAAAGTTGAACCGCAAAACAACGCACCACCGATCTGCCGCTGGTTCAACTTCCTGGCCGTCAGATGCTCCAAATTCGATGGTCCGCGGCGACTCTATCTGGTGCCGGGCCCTCCAGATGATGCCGCCAAGCCTCAAAGGCAGCCTTGATAGCCAGCAGCTCTTTTCTCCCAGATGGTGAAGGGCGCCGAAGGATTAAGCTCCGCCTAATAATACGCACAGGGGAAAAGAGTGCCGCCATCCACCGGGCCTGCAACAGCACTGCCCCAGGGCCACGCTGGACGCCGTTGCCTCTACAAAAGGACGGTGCGGTCGGGTGCCGCAAGACGGTTCGGTGACAAGGCTTTTGAGGTCCTCAAACGCCTGTTGCCGCGGAGGACCCCACTGGAACGGAACCTTCTTCCAAGGAGCTGGGTTAACGGAAGGTTAAGGTGGCAAAGCCCGGATAAAGGTCCGCAATAGTTGGCTAACCCCAGCAGGCGCTGGACGCCTTTCACGCCGACGAGGGGTTCCCAACTGCACAAGGCCTCCACCTTCCGAGGGTCCATGGCAATGCCCTCGGAGCGATGATGTGCCCAGGAACTCAATGGAAGTCTGGAAAAAGAGGTTTTCCAGTTGCGATAAAGCTGGTGCTGCCGGCTGGCGCTGCAGCACCAGACGGACCTGCTGAAGGTGGCTTTCCCTGACCGAGTAGATCAAGATGTCGCCCAGGTAGACCACCACCTAACTTGTCCAACATGTCCCGAACACGCCATTCATAAAATGCTGGAAGATCAAGAGGAGTTGGTCAACCCGAACGGCATCACGCGGTATCAAATGGCCGATCGGTGCCAAACGCCGCTTTTCCACTGCCCCCCTCCCATATCCGCACTGTTGTAGGCCCTCGCAGGTCGAAGCCTGAAGATGGTGGCTCTCGCAGGCGCCCATCAGCCCGAATGAGAGGCAGGGGTAGCTATTCCGCATCGCGATGGCATTGAGTCGGCGGTAATCGCAACACAAGCGCGAAGTCCTCCGCCTTCTCTTCTTGACGAAGAGAACTGGTGCTGCGAGAGGGGACACGGGGGATGAACCCCCGCCAAGTTCTTGTCCAGAAAGTTCCGCAGGGCGCCAACTCGGGCTCGACATGGAATACAGGCGCCCCACGGCAGCTACACGATTGGGCAGAAGGTCCACGGGCAATCGAGGGCCGGCGCGGGGTAAGCGGTCCGCCTCCTTCACTGAACACATCTGCAAAGTCCCGCAGTTCAGGAGGTAGGGAGACACCGGGCGGAGACATCCTGGCGGGCACAGGCGCGGCGGATGTGGTCGACGACTGCAGACTCGAAAACACAGCGCTTCTGCCACCATGCCACCTGAGGATCGTGAGTCCGGCCAGGCCATACCCAGGACCAAAGGGAAATGAAGATCCGGTGACATAGAAGCGATTGCTTCCTGGTTCCCAATGGTTAGGCTAATGGCTGGGTGGCGAACTTAATGGGCCCCAAGTGTGTCTTCATCAATTGTCTCCACCAACGGAGGGTCCACTGGATCCAAAGGCACCTAAAACGC
>SOZL01000796.1:0-14627 GCA_009733165.1 Naja naja | reverse complement strand
GGGGTTTGCAGTGACGAGGAGGAGAACCACAAGGTCCTTGGTGCTCTCTGAGCTTGGTTTTTTTCTTGCAGACATTTTATGACCCAACTAGCCAACCTCATCAGTGCTACCCTTCCTCTTCCTCCTTTCTGCAAACCCCCCTTCCTTCTAGCACTGATGATGTTCCCTAGTTGGGTAACTAAACATCTGCAAGGGGGAAAACCAAGCTCAGAGAGCACCCAGGACACCACCACAGTCCTCCTCCTCCTCCTCCTCCTCCTTTACAAACCCCCTCCCTTCTGGCACTGATGATGTTGCCTTGTTGGGTCATGAAACATCTGCAGCCTGCCTAGAACCTGAAGCTTTGCAGGTCAACCCTGAACTAAATATTCTCTTCTTTTGGTCTATTATTTGTGCTCCTCTTGCTGTGGGAATAGCTCCTGAAGCTCTGTGCTGGGTCAGCCTGACCCTCCCTGCCTCCCCATAAATTATCCTGGCCTTCTTCTTCACCTCCTTTCCATTGGAACTCCTCCTCCTCCTCCTCCTCCTCCTCCTCCTCCTCCTCCTCCTCCTCCTCCTCCTCCTCCTCCTCTTCAGTGCTGGCTGGCTGAGCCTGCAGTTTTTTGGCCCAGCTTCTGCCTTGCCTCTTCAAAGCCAAGGGAGTGTGGGGGGTGGAAATCCCACTGGGGAAGCTTTCCTGGACCCACCAGCTCGCCTGGTCCACTTCTCGCTCATGCTTTTGAACCTCGTCAGGAGGACACCTTCAAGGCCACCTCTGGAGCTGGCAGGAAGAGAAAGGAACCAGCAGAAGAGAATAAACAGAGTTGGAGGACCTTCTAGTCTCAGCCCCTGCTCAGGCAGAAGACCGTATCCATTCCAGACAGAGGGCAGTCCAGACTCTTCTTGAAAACCTCCAGGGATGAAGCAGCCACAACTGCTGAAGGCAACTTCGGTTCCACTGGTGGATTGTCCTCACTGATAGGAAGTTTCCTGACAAAACAATTAATGAGGGGAACGGCTCGCCTCCAGAAGTTGTGGCTGCTCCAACACTGGAAGTTTTTAAGAAGAAACTGGACAACCATTTGTCTGAAATGGTATAGGGTTTCTTGCTTGAGCAGGGGGCTGGACTAGAAGACCTCCAAGGTCCCTTTCAGAATTCTATTCTATTCTATTCCTATTATCTATTCTATTCCATTCCATTCCATTCCATTCCATTCCATTCTATTCTCTTTTCTATTCTATTCTATTCTATTCTATTCTATTCTATTCTATTCTATTCTCTATTCTATTCTATTCAACTCCACTCCATTCCACTCCACTCTACTCTATTCTACTCTACTCTATCTGCAGACTTGTCCCAAAAAGTAACCCAAATTTAACAGAATAACAGAGTTAAATGGCACCTTGAAGGTCTTCTAGTCTAACCCACTGCTCAAGCAGAAGACCCCATACATTTCAGACAAGTGGCCATCCAATCTCTTCTTAAAAAACTTCCAGTGTTGGAGCACCCACAACTTCTGGAGGCAAGCAGTTCCACTGGATACACAATTACACAGGCTCATAGAAGAGTAACAAGAATAACAAAGCAGAATAACACATTTGGAAGGAACCCGAGAGGTCATCTAGTCCAACCCCCTGCTCAAACAGGACAAATGGCTGTCCAGTCTCTTCTTAAAAACGTCCAGTGTTGGAGCATTCACAACTTTTAAGAGGGAAGCCATTCCACTGGTAAATTGTCCTCACTGTTAGGAATTTTCTCCTTAATTCCAGTTTTTCTCTCTCCTTGTTTAGTTTCCATCCATTCTTTCTTGTCCTGCCTTCAGATGCTTTGGAGAATAGTTTCATCCCCTCCTCTTTGGGGCAGCCCCTCAAATACTGGAAGACTGCTCTCCTGTCACCCCTAGGCCTGGTTCAAGGCCACTTAATCCTCCTTTGTATCTGAGGCTTTGGCTACACCATGCCTAGAGACGGTGATGTGGACCAGCTGAGCAGGAGTCAGCAGGCTTTGCTTGTCCCAGCTGGATTTGGTCCTGAGCTGCACTGACAAGAGATGAAAAATGTTTTCTGTCACGTGGAAGGCAAATTATATCTATATCTATATCTATCTATCTATCTCTACCTATATCTATCTATATCTATATATATGTATATATATATATATATATATATATATATATATATATATATATCTTTATCTATATCTATATCTATCTATATCTATCTATATATCTATATATCTATAGATTTCGTCGAAACGTCGCCAAGATACTCTCAATCTTACACGGGACAAGACCCGAATACACCAAGACCTACATATATCTATATCTATCTATATCTATATCTATTTGCAAACTGGAGCAAGAGTACAAACACACACACACACACATAAAAAGATGTTTCCTTTTTCATGCAACTGACGTGTGTGTGTGTGTGTGTGTGTTAGGAGGGTGGCACATTTATTTTGGCTATCCAAGGGATTAGTTAGGTTGAGAGTGACAGCTGTCAGTTGCAAGGCCAGTGACAGACGCCTTGACTGGGGCAGGAAAGCAGTGTCCAGGAATTGCCCCTGGCAATAGGGGAAGCCAGGTTCATTTAATGACCATGATTCATTGAAGGACTGCAGTGATTGGCTTAACCAGGTGGCAAACATGGTCGCAATATGGGATGCAATTCACTTAGCAACTGTCTTGCTTAGCAACAGAAATTTTGGCCTCGACTGTGAGGACCTCAGGACAATCTGTGTTTTCTGATGATGTCATGGCAATCAGGGGTGGGATTCTGTGGGCGTGGCTTGGTGGGCGTGGCATGGGTGGGGGCGGTGGGCGGCAGGGAAGGTTAGTACAAAATCCCCATTCCCTCCCCACCTCACTAACCTGTCATCCGGGGAAGGGTGGGTGGGAGTTGGGGGGGGTGACTCCCAGATTTTGTTCTATTGTATTTTATTAATATATTTGATTCCTTTTGTTAATTTTTATTGTTTTTTATTTTTATTTTTTTGTTTTAAATATGGTTTCATTGTGTAAGCCGCCTCGAGTCGCCATGCACGAATAGGCGGCAATATAAATTAAATAAATAAACAGACCTGCTTTCCAGCTCCGTTCTCCTCTGCAGGGCAACCAAAGGAGATCCAGCTGATTATCTGTGTGTGTGGCTTGGTGGGCATGGCTTGGTGGGTGTGGCAGAGGAAGATTACTGCACAACCCCCCTTCCCTCCCCACCCCACTAACCTGCTTTCCAGCTCCGTTCTCCTGTACAGGGCAACCAAAGGAGACCCAGCCGATCAGTTGTGCGTGTGGCTTGGTGGGCATGGCTTAGTGGGCGTGGCAGAGGAAGGTTACTCCAAAATCCCCCTCCCCCCACCCCACTTACCTGCTTTCCAGCTCCGTTCTCCTGTGCAGGGCAACCAAAGGAGAGCCAGCTGATCAGCTGGGACTCAATGGGAGGCAGAGAATAGATGGGGTTGGTGGGCCAGTCAGAGGTGGGATTGGCCAGTTCTCCCAACCACTCAGAATTTCCGCTACTGGTTCTCCAGAACCAGTCAGAACCAGCTGAATTCACCACCTCTGATGGCAATGATGTGGGACTCAAATTATCTGCAGGGTTTCAATGTCCAGATAGGGGCTGTATAGTCTGGGGCTCCTTTGGACCCACAAGCTTGCAGGGAAGCCCTCTGCTAAGCATCGACCCAGCTGGCTTCATCTGTATTTGAAGGGCTTTGAGTGGGTTTCCTTCTGCCCAAAAAGGGATCCTCAGCTTGGCTAATAGTCTGGGCTTGAACACTGGATTTGCTTCCATTGAGAGTTTCCTGAAAAATAGCCACAGCACTTAGACTTATATATCGCTTCATAGGGCTTTGCAGCCCCCTCTGTGCAGTTTACAAGAACTGGGTTGCCTTTTGCAGGCATTTCATGACCCAACTAGGTAACATCATCAGTGCTAGAAAGGGGTGGGGTTAGTGGAGAGGAGGAGGAGGGAGGAGCAGGACTGGGGGGGTCGTTGGTGCTCACTGAGCTGGGTTGTTTCCTTACAGACATTTCATGACCCAACTAGGGAACATCCCCAGTGCTAGAAGTGAATGGGATTTCAGAGGGGGAGGAGGAGGAGGAGGAGGAGGAAGAGGAGGAGGAGGAGGAGAATTGTGGGGTCCTTGGTGCTTTCTGAGCTTGGTTGTTTCCTTGCAGATGTTTCATGACCCAACTAGCGAACTTCATCAGCGCTAGAAGTGAATGGGGGTTTACACTGGTGATATTCCTTAGTTTGGGTCATGAAATGTCTGCAAATCCCCCCAAGCTCAGAGAGCCCCAAGGCCTCCTCATTTCAGCTCTGAGCTGCAGACATTCCCCTTCAGTGAGTTGGCTCGGTTTCCTCCACAAAGCCACTGAGGAAGGCTTCCAAGCCAGAGTGGTTTGGCTGCAGACACCGTGGTCAGCCAAAGATGGTTTTTGTACAGTCCCCAAGGGAGAACGGGTGGCAGAGAAAAGGGGGTGGGGGTGGGGTGGGGGATGCCAAACCAGCCCCCAGCCCCAATTCTTAATTAGCAGTTCCAGAATGAGGCACCCAACTACTTGTTGACCAAACTGGTTTTAACTTTGTTCTAAACGCCGTTTTTAATCTGCACTTTTATTGTGTTATTATGATGTATTGTAAACCACCCAGAGCCACTTAAGAGAGATGGGAGATGTAGAAAGTTAATCAATAAATAAAAATAAATATGATGATGGATAAATAGATCAGATAGATGATAGGCATAGATGATAGATTGATAGATGACAGGTAGATAGATTAGATGACAAATAGATACCCCATTTCTTAGTATTAACTGTTGACTGTTTCCTAGTTATGATTTGATTGCTTATTGTACCCTGTGGCTATCATTAAGTGTTGCACCTGATGATTCTTGACTGTTGGCGAATGTATCTTTTCTTTTATGTACACTGAGAGCATTTTTTTTAAATTACATTTATATGCCGCCAAAGACGAATTCCTTGTATGTCCAATCACACTTGGCCAATAAAAAAGAATTCTATTCTATTCTATTCTATTCTATTCTATTCTATTCTATTCTCTATCCTGTATCATCCCATCCCATCCCATCCCATTCTATTTAAATTCTATTCCTATATCCTTCTATTCTATTCTTATTGTACCCTATGACTATTATTAAGTCTTGTACCTGGTGATGCTTGACTCTTGACGAATGTATCTTTTCTTTTATGAACACTGAGAGCATTTGCACCAAAAACAAATTCCTTGTGTGTCCAATCACACTTGGCCAATAAAAAAGAATTCTATTCTATTCTGTTCTATTTCCCCCAAAATAAGACCTAACCAGAAAATAAGCCCTAATGCATCTTTTGGAGCAAAAATTAATATAAGACCTGGACTTATTTTTGGGGAAACACGGTAGATCTATCAGATAGATTAGATGTAGATAGATAGATAAGATAGATGACAGATATAGGTAGATAACATAGATAGACAGATACATAGATCTATAAGATAGATGATAGACAGATATAGATGATAGATTGATAGATGACAGATAGGTAGATAGAGATACATGGAAGACACAGATGATAAAATAGATGATTGATAGACAGAGAAACACAAATAAATCTGCTGCAGGCAGCTGGAATGGGGATCAAATAGGATCCGTTTCTGCTTTGCAAAGGGCAGACCATGGTTTCAGTCTTAATTTTGTCTTGGGGCCATATCAAAGAATTTTATTTTAAAAAACCTACAATACAGGTAGACCTTGACTTACAACAGTTCATTTAGCGACCATTCAAAGTCACAACGGCACTTGAAAAGATGATCTGTGACCGTTTTACGACCAACGCCGCATCCCCCTGGTTGTGGGATCAAAGTTCGATGCTTGGCAAATGACTCGCATTTATGATGGCTGCAGTGTCCCGGGGTCACGTCATCCTCCCCGGCGACCTTCTGACAAGCTTTACAACCGTGCGGCTGACTGAACCAATGGGGCTGATTCACTTAACAACCGTGGCAAGGACGGTCGTAACACGGAGCAAAAATTTCACTTCACAAATGTCTCGCTTGGCAAGAAAAATGCTGGTCTCCATTGTGGTGGTAAGCCGAGGACCCCACGCCAGGATAAAATGGATGAAAGAAAACATGACCATCAAATAAGAGCCTTGGTGGCTCAGGCTGTAAATGCCTGCTCTTAAGATCCAGCTGTCTACAATTACTGTAGGCTCGAATCCCACCAGGCTCAAGGTTGACTCAGCCTTCCATCCTCTCGGGTAGGTAAATTGAGGACCCAAGATTGTTGGGGTCAATTAGCTGACCTTGTAAAAATGCCGCTTAGTAATAAGCAGGCAGATACAATGGAATGAAGGCTATTGCTGAGCACACTGGGTTGCATCCCCAATTGTAAGCCCTGAGTCTCCGGAGAAGGGCGCATATAAATGTAATTTAAAAAAAACAAACCTGGGGGGGGCGGTGCGAGGAAAAGCAGATTTGGGACAGCGGTTGTTGAGCGAGTCAGTCATACGCCTCACTGAACGACTGCAATAACGTAGTGGGCAGGCTCCATTATGGTCGTAACTCAAGGACTGCCTGTATTGGCCCACCTCCCACTGGTCTAAATGCTCTCAGCAGACCATCCAAAAACTGGACTTCAAAGTTTAGATCAGGGCTGTGCAACCTTGGTAACTGGTGGACTTCAACTCCCAGAATTCCCCCGTCAGTCTCTTCTTAAAAGCCTCCTTGGGGTGCCGTTGGCCAGACATTGTCGGCTGGCGGTGCCCAGCTCCTCTGGGAGCACCCACCCTGTGGAATCAGCCCTCTGGACCTTTGTTTGGCCCCTGCCGTGACCTGAAGACCTGGCTCTTTCAACAGGCCGGTCTGGACTGAACCAAGGGGGAAGGGTTGTTTTAGAGTAATTTTAATGAATTTTAATTATTTTATTGTTATTAGGCTTGTAATGTTTAATTGGTTTTTTAGGTAATTTATTGTATTGGGTTTTATATTGTGAGCCGCCCTGAGTCCTGAGGGAGAGAGGGCGGCATACAAATCTAATATATTATTATTATTATTATTATTATTATTATTATTATTATTATTATTATTATTAAAAGCCTCCAGTGTTGGAGCAGCCACAACTTCTGGTGGCAAGCAGTTCCACTGGTTAATTGTCCTCACCATTAGGAAGTTTCTCCTTATTTCCAGGTTGAATCTCTCCTCGCTGAGTTTCCATCCCTCGTTTCTTGTCCTGCCTTCAGCTGCTTTGGAGAATAGCTGGACCCCTTCCTCCTCTCTGTAGCAGCCCCTCAAATATTGGAAGACGGCTATCCTGCCTCCCCTAGTGCTGCTTTTCAGCAGACTAGATATACCCAATTTAATTCAGATCAGAATATTGCTGGGAGGGACCTTGGAGGTCTTCTAGTCGAGCCCCCTGGCTCAAGCAGGAAACCCTATAATGGTGATGGCGAACCTTTCTGTTGTGGTGTGCCGAAAGCAGGTGGCGTGCTAGAGCGGCTTGCACGTGTGCCGGCACCCACAATGCAATGTACCACCTCCCCGTGCATGAGTGGGCAACATCCCACCACCTTACCTGAACTGCACATTTTCGCCCTTCTGGAGGCTCGAGGGAAGCTTCTGCAGCCTTGGGACGCTGCAAAATGGGCCTTCCGGAAATACTGGAAGTGCCCATTTTCAGCCTTGAGGACTTCTGGAGCTGGGGGAAAGGCCATTTTCGCCCTCCCAGGAGCTTGATGGAAGCCTCTGGAAGGCCAAAAACAGCCTCAAACAGGCCAAAAATCAGCTGGGAGGCGCAGCACATGTGCAGCGTAGATAAGTTTGGCTGGGGCTCAAGTGCCCACACAAATGGCTCTGCATGGCACCTGTGGCACATGTGCCATAGGTTCGCCATCACAGCCCTCTACCATTTCAGACAAGTTGACTGTCCAGGGTCTTCTTTAAAAAACCCCACTGATATGAAGCATCCGTAACTTCTGGTGGCAAGCAGTTCCACTGGTTAATGGTCCTCACTGTCAAGACATTTCTCCTTAATTCTATGTTGCTTCTCCCCTTGATCAGTTTCCACCCATTGCTTCTTGTCCTGACACTTTGGTGCTTTGGAGAATAGCTCAACCATCTCTTCTTTGTAGTAGCTCCTTAAATCTTGGAAGACTGCTATCATGTCACCCCAAGTCCTTCTCTTCGTTACTGGAGACACCCCCTTTCCTGCAACCCTTCTCTATGTTTTATCCTCCAGGACTTTCATCTTTAGTTGCTCCTCTCTGCACTCTTTCCAGAGTCTCAACCTCTTTTTTATATCGTGGCAACCAAAACTGGATGCTGGATTCCAAGTGTGGCCTTACTAAAGCATCATAAAGTGGCATTAACACTCCACGTGATGTGGATTCTATGCCTCGGTTGACCCCCTCTTCTCTGGGGCAGCCCCTCAAATGCTACCCTGTCACCCCAAGTCCTTCTCTTTCACTAGACTGGCCAGGCCCAGTTCCTGCAACCGTTCTTCATGTTTCATCCTCCAGTCCCTTAATCATCTTCGTTGTTTCTTATCTTCCCTCCTGGTGCTTTGGAGAATAGCTGGACCCCCAAATATTCTTTGCAGCAGCCCCTCAAGTATTGGAAGACTGCTATCATGTCCCCCTTAGTCCTTCCTTTCACTAGACTAGATATACCTAGTTCCTGCAACAGTTCATTATATGTTATATCTATATTATTTTTAGGGATATTTCTTTTTCTCCTTTTTTTAAAATAGAGCAGGGATTTCATCCCAAGGCTGCTCTTTTTCCAAAAGGAACTGGACTTTCTTGGGGGGTTTTCCCTCTTCCTCTTTGAAGACATTTCTCTTCTTGTTCATGAAGCTCCTTCAGAATCGAAGCTCCTTGGTTGAGAAGGGAAACATTTTCAAAGAAAACATCATGAAAGTCCACTTGCCTTTTGGGAAAAAAAACAAACCCTTTATAATGGGTGGACTTCAACTCTCAAAACCTGGACCATCCTGGAAGTTGAAGTCCACCCGCTATAACTGGTTAGAGGATTCTGGGAGTTGAAGTCCACCCATTTTTTTTAAAATTCATATTTATGTGCCACCCTTCTCTGAAGACTCAGGGCGGCTTACAATTTTTGGGATACAACCCAATGCGCTCAGCAATAGCCTTCATTCCATTGTATATGCCTGCTTATTACTAAGCGGCATTTTTACAAAGTCAGCTTATTGCCCCCAACAATCTTGGGACCTCAGTTTACCTACCCTGAGAGGATGGAAGGCTGAGTCAACCTTGAGCCTGGTGGGATTCGAGCCTACAGTAATTGTAGACAGCTGGATCTTAAGAGCAGGCATTTAACAGCCTGCACCACCAAGGCTCTCATTTTAACTGGTAGGGGAATTCTGGGAGTTGAAGTCTACCATTAATAACTGGCTAGGGGATTCTGGGAGTTGAAGTCCACAGGTCTTTAAAGCTGCCATGGTTGGATATTCTTGCTTTAGATTCTGAAAACTTGTTATTGCTTCTTCTCCGGGCTCCGTTCGGCTCCAGGAGGAGGGAAAAAAAGGAGGCAAGGAAGCGGCTTCTTGCCCACCGAATGACACCCTCTTTATTCAAAAATATATTTATGAGACATTTCAGAATATACCGCAGCTAAAAGGACAGCCCGTCCCTCTAAATCTCTAAATCGATTCATGTACAGGTTTAAGAAAATGCCTCGTGGGGAGTGGGGGATGGATCAGATCGGAGCCCAAAGACCACACAGTGCGGGGGTTGTGGGGTGGGTGGGGTGTGTGGAAAGGGGTCTTTGTCACAGGTCCCGCCTCGACCTCGAAAACAAGGTGGATTTCAATGACTGGGAAGCCAAGGATGGAATCATCTGGGGTGGTCGGAAGTGGGAACGCTGTGATTCGGACATGCTCGGTTGAACACCCGTGTGCACAAAGGGGGGGGGGCTCTTCACTGCTGTCGGGGGTGTCTATGAAGGGGATCAGCCCTGCTTGTTTCCAGACTCAAAAGACCACTGGAAGTTGTGCCTTCTCCACCTGGGGACCACCAGGCGTTTGGGGTCACGTCTGCTGATGGAGACCGTGGGGACTCGCAGCCCAAACCAGCCACCCCGAGAAAGGGATTTGGGGGGAGGATCTGGGCACCAAGTAGAAAGCCCAACCCTTCCATGTAAGGAGAGCAAAGGGTTTTGATCTTCTAAAGCAGGAGTCTCCAACCTTGGCAACTTTACGACTGGTGGACTTCCAACGTCCAGAATTCCCCAGACAGCCATGCCTGGTTTTATTTTGTTTTTCCTGCCACTCTTTAGTGCAGAGAGATTGCACAGGGAAGGATTACAAGAGAGTTAAGGGGGCCACAAGGGAGTTATGCATATTGGGAATATTGGGAGTTGAGGCCCACAAGTCTTTGAAGTGGCCAAGTTTGGAGACCCCAATCTCGAGGTGACGTTTTCTGCTCACAGCTTAAAGCTGGGTTGCTGACCAAATACTCCCTGCTGTTGGGTTCCTTTTCGGCTTTACATCATCTAGAATGTAGTGTTTCTCAACCTTGCTGGAAGATGTGGGGGACTTCAACTCCTAGAATTCCCCAGCCAGCCGTGCCTGGGTTTTGTTTGTGCCATTCCCAAGAGCAGAGAGGTTGCAGAAGAAAGGATTACAAGAGAGGAAGCAAGCCACAAGGGGGCTACGCATGAAAAGGGAAGCATCAGTGCTGGGGGATGTTGGGAGTTGAAGTCCACAGGTATTGAAGTGGGAAGTGTTGGAGACCTTCACTCCAAAGAAGGGGCAAGAGGATGCCTCCTATGGCCAACAAATAGGCGCGTAAATGAGTGGAAAACCCACACCCCCATCCTTGGTGGGGATCTCACGGCGAAGCAAATGCTTACATTTTTACGTTGGATGCATTGCAAAATGGAAAGTGCCCGCGCACAAGGGATAGTCTGACCTGGGCTCTGTTTGTGGCAAGGAGGTAGCAGAAAACGTACCCAATGACTATTCCTGCCCTTCCCGCAGACTGGGAGGGGTGGGTGGGTGGGATGGGGCTAGGAAGGGAAATTCCCTGGCAAAGTTTCACAGCTTTGGAGATGAAGAGCAGGGGAGATGCTTCACTAAAGCCCATCGCTGTGAACCTTCCGCACTTACCCCGTTTTGTGCTGTGGAAGGAGAGTGCTGGGAACGTGGGGAGGGGCAGCAGGAGGGGCTTTTGCTGACACACATACACACACACCGACACCTGAGTCCCAGGGCTGAAAGCAGGGGGAGGGGCCACTCGAGCTGATTTGGGGGAAAGAAGTGGGGGGTAGGTGATCTGGGTGTCCCAGTGAAGAGGGGAAGAAGGCCCCCTGGGCTGATCCGTCAAGCAGCTACCTCTGCCATTCCTGACCCACAAGTTTCGGCCCCACCCCAACCCCAAAGCGACAACTGACCCACCCCTCAAAACAATCCAGTTTTGGGGTTGGTTGGTTTCTTTCGTTTTTTTTTGTCAACCACAGGAAAATAAAAAAATAAAACCAACACGCAACTCCCCAAAAAGGTTCTTCGAAGTCTCTGGGCACACATGATTTGCGACCGCTAGAAGTGCCCAGGATTTGCCTCCAGAGAGGAGGCCTTCAGCCCCGCCCCCTTTCCCCCAAAGCAAGAGGCGGTGCCCTTCGGTGCCCGCCTTCCTTCCCCCCTCCCCCTCCCTCTCCCCCTGGGTCACCCAGCTGGGCCACAGCCGAGGTGGAGATGGGCATGCGGCGGGATCTCTGCCCGTCCCTTCTGGGCTTAAGCTTCCCGCGAGGATCCCTCATCCTGGAACCGGTGCCGGGGCAGGTGGGCAGGCAAGGCAGACCCTTCTCTCTCCCCCACCCCACTTTCTCCCCCACCCACCCACCCCATTTTGTGTCCTAGTCAGTAGAGAAAAGGTCCCCAGCCGAGGGGAGAGGCGCCAGCCCGCCTGTGACGTTGGGCAGCAGCGACAGGTCCGGCAGGCTTTGGATGTGAGACTTCAGCTCCTTGCGCACCTGGGTGACCCGGGCCAGTTTCTGCTTGTACTCCTGAAAAAGGGGAGGGGGGAGATAAAAGAGGGAGAAAAGAGGATATTCCTGTATTTACTTGTCTTTTTTATTTGGCCACGTTCCTGAACTTGGTGTTCTGGCCAAGGACTATGGAGACACTAACAGACACACGTTAGTCCCCGAACCCGTTTTTTTCTTTATTTCAACGGCTGGGAATTATAGTCATTCACAGCCCGTAATGAGCCTGAAACAGTTTGCAAATAGTCCCATGGAAGTCTGCCAAAGGCCTTCAGGATGAGTCTGATAAGCACCCACCTTTATCTTCCTTGAAATGCTGCCAACATATAGACTTGAAACCTGAGATATTCCTGTTGGGAATTGTACCAGAGACATTTAATAAAGAACTGAAATATTTGATTGTTAATGTACTGACAGCCGCTAGAATTGTATTTGCTAAAAACTGGAGAAATGACAAGACACCTACGCAGGAGGAAGTGATTAAGAAGATTTTGGATTGTGCCGAAATGAGTAGATTAACATTTGAAATTAGGGACCAAGAAGAAAAGCAGTTTTATAAGATATGGAATATGTTCTATCAATGGTTAGACAAAAAAGTTTGGTAATATATTTTTGGGAATATAAAGATAGGTAGAACTGTTGAAACAATATAGAGATTATACTATGATAAAGGATTAATAATAATGATTATAGTTTTTCCTTTTTGTAATATTGAGTATGAATAATGAGGGGAAGGCACTGTGATTTTTGACCGACCGACATACTTGAAATTGATATGGATCTATGTGTTGTATGTTTGTTTGTTATGTTTGTGTTTTTGGAAAAATAAAACCTTTTATAAAATTAAAAAAAGAAATGCTGCCAGCCACTAAAGGTCCAATTAGTCATACGAGGCCAAATAGAGCACAAATTCAACACGGAGCTTCAGGTTTCAGAACAAACAACGTTGCTTCCTGCAGAGGCTCCTGTCCCTTTGCTCCTCCTTTATGTCTTATGGGAGGGGCAATCACCTCCAAGCCTTACTCCCGAGTCACCCCTTTTCTCTTAACTGTTCTTGCCTTCTGGCAGCTCTGTGCAAGCGCGCACTGGAACAGGCTCCTCCTGTTCCTCTGCCTCGCTGCTGTCAGATTCTGGAGACTCTGGAGGCAGCATGTAACTCTCAGATGGCCCTGGCCCCAACTCTGTGTCGGATGCAGGACCCTTCCCCAGACTCCCGGACTGGCCCATGTTCCTCCCCACCGTCTGACTCTGCTGCCATCTCCGCAGGTTGTCAGCAGAGCACAACACTTTGATGGAAGTTCTGAACTGCCCATCTCCCTCAAAAAAGGGACCAGGGGTGGGATTCAAAAATCCCAGCAACTGGTTCGCTGCCCAGTTGCCATGGTGGGAATGGCCTACCAGTACCTCCAGTTTGGCCGTTTTTCACCTTCCCCACAGTCCGGAGGCTTCCCTCGGGCCTCTGGGAGGGCAAAAGCAGCCTCCCCGGGGCTCCTGAGGCCAGGAAGCTCTGATCTGCACTCTTAGCACAGCTGTGGGGATGCAAGAGGAGAGATGGGACAGCCACAAAAGATGTACACAAGCAATGACTCCAGAAGAGAGAGAGAAACAGGAGAAGGAAGGAAGGAAGGAAGGAAGGAAGGAAGGAAGGAAGGAAGGAAGGAAGGAAGGAAGGAAAAAAGAGGGAGGGAGCAAGAGAGAGGAAGGAAGGAAGATGGATGGCAGAAGGAAGGAAAATAAAGAAAGGAAGAAAGAAAGAAGAAATGAAAAAAGAAAGGAAGAAGGAAGGAAGAGGGAGGGAGGGAGGAAGCAAGTAAGAGAGGAAGGAAGATAGATGGCTGAAGGAAGAAAAATAAAGGAAGGAAGAAAAAATGAAAAGAAGGAAAAGAAAGGATCATCTGTTTTAAATTTAGCAGCATAACAAAGCAATAAATAACTAATAAAGTAGGGCGATATAAAGTGGTTGCTTTTGTGAAATAAATGTCTCTAAGAAGCATTTATCCTTCAGACACAGCCCCACACACACACAGCCACACACACACACACACACACACAGAGGCTTCCTGTGGGCTAAAATGCAGGTCTATCAATGGCAGCTCGGAAGCTATTTATAACCCTTGTGGCCGAAAGAGCTCCCAAGTCGTCCGCCCAGTTCTATTTCGGCTGCTGCGGCAGGGGGCCTGGGAGGTGGCAAAGGTAGGGAAGGGAACGCCAGGGGTTCAGAGCCAACATTTCAACACACACACACACACACACCAGCCCTTCCTGCAAGTCCCTGTCCAAAAGGCCCTGGACTCGGTGTGAGGCCAGTGGGCAGAAAATAGCAGGGCTGAGTTAAGAGTCGAATCGGGAGTTTTATTATTTGGGACGGAGGAACCAGGCCATGGGTGTCCCAAAGGTGCCTTTTATTTATTCTTATTTACTTTATTGCAAGAGGCAACTGGACTTCATTTTTGTTTCTTTTTTTCTTGGAAAACGAGAAGCTTCAGGACTGAAGAAGCTTCTTGGATGAGAAGTAAAATCTCTTCAGTCTGAAGAAAGCCCAGTTTGGGGTGTCCCCCCTGGGGACTCTCTGAGCATCCTGGTGGTGGGAAAAAAGGACGATGCAGCTGAGATGACACAAGATTCTCTATCTGAAACTGGCTTTC
>SOZL01000007.1:3287848-3340520 GCA_009733165.1 Naja naja | reverse complement strand
CAGGATGCTTCAATAGCGACCTTCAGCTCTTCTACATTGTTCGGTCTCATGTCTCTCAACTTTCTCTTGGCAATGCCCCACAGATTCTCTATGGGGTTCAGGTCAGGCGAGTTTGCTGGCCAAGCAAGCACAGTAATCACACGGTCATTGAACCAGGTTTTGGTGCTTTTGGCAGTGTGGGCAGGTGCCAAGTCCTGCTGGAAAATGAAGTCAGCATCCCCATAAAGCTCGTCTGCGGAAGGAAGCATGAAGTGCTCCAAAATCTCCTGGTAGACAGCTGCGTTGACCCTGGACTTAATGAAGCACAGTGGACCAACACCAGCAGATGACATGGCTCCCCAAATCAACACAGACTGTAGAAACTTCACACTGGACTTCAAGCATCTTGCAGTGTGTGCCTCTCCATTCTTCCTCCATACGCTGGGTCCTTGGTTTCCAAATGAGATGCAAAAGTTGCTCTCAACAGAAAAGAGGACTTTGGACCACTGAGCAACAGACCACGTCTGTTTTTCTTTAGCCCAGGTAAGACGCTTCTGACGACATTTGAAGCCCATGTCCAGGATCCGTCTGTGTGTGGTGGCTCTTGATGCACTGACTCCAGCCTCAGTCCACTCCTTGTGAAAGTCCCCAACACTTTTGAATGGCCTTTTCCTGACAATTATGGCAAATCACGGCTTGAACTATCTTGCTTTGCATGTAATGAGTCTATCTCATATATTAGTTTCACCTTTTAAGTTGTATTACTGAAATAAATGAACTTTTGCATGATATTCTAATTTTTTGCGTTTCACCTGTAACAAAATAGAAAATGCATAAAAATATTGTTAAGACTAGAAATTGAATATAAAAATTGAATACGTAACTATGGTCATATTTGTATGTATATGTGGAACCTGTAATCATGCTGTTCACTAAAAAAAGATGTTAAAATGTAGAAAACTGAATAAAACTTGTTTAAAAAAAATTATAGACCAATATCCCTGCTAAATGCAGATTACAAAATATTTGCCTCAATAATGGCAGCAAGACTTAAAAGATATTTGAATCATTTTATACACTTAGATCAAAATGGATTTCTGCCTAAGAGGCAAATAAAACACAATATGAGGATAATACTGGACACACTGGAATACTACAAAGCACATCCAGAGAAACAAATGGCTCTGGTTTTCTTATATGCACAGAAAGCCTTTGATAATGTAAATTGGCAATTTATTTTGTTGCAACTGGAGGAGATGGGCTTCGGAGACAGATTTATTAAGACAATTGAGGCAATATATTACAAACAAACAGCAAGAGTAATGATAAATGGAGACTTGACAGACAATATTAACATCAAAAAAGGAACCAGGCAAGGATGTCCACTGTCACCATTGCTATTTATATTGACTTTGGAAGTATTGAACAGAAATATTAGGAAAAATAAAGAAATAAAGGGAATGAAACTAAAAAAGGAGGAGTACAAATTACAAGCTTTTGCAGATGATCTGGTTTTTATATTGGAAGAACCGTTGGAAACAGGCCCTAAGTTGATAGAAAAGATAGAAGAATATGGAGAGGTTGCAGGACTGAAAATAAATAAAGAAAAAACTAAGATCTTAGTGAAGATTATGATAGAAAAACAAAAGAAAGTACTAATGGACAGATTAAATATCCAGATCACAAAAAAAGGGAAATACTTGGGGATACAAATAACAGCAAGATGTGGAACATTGAAAGAGGACAATTATTATAGACTGAAACAACAGATTGTGACATATTTGGAAAAATGGGAAAATTTACAATTATCCTTAACAGGGAGAATAGCGACAATTAAAATGAACATATTGCCAAAAATACTATACTGATTCCAGATGATTCCAATAAAACTGAAGAAAAAATATTTTGAGGATTTAAATAAAATGATGTTGAAATTTATATGGCAAGGAAAAAAGACAAGAATTAAGTTAAAATTGTTACAGGACACTAGAACGAGAGGAGGTTTTGGATTACTCAATTGGGAATTATACTATTAGGCAGTAATATTGATGTGGCTGAATGAATGGATTGTATTAAAAATGTTAGACTGTTAACATGATCTGCAATTGGGGTGGCATGCATTTTTATGGTATAAGGAAAGTAAGGCACACGGATATTTTCGGAGACATTATATCAGGGACGCTTTATTAACAATATGGGAGAAAATAAGGGAGCAGCACTATATGAAAATACCAGTCTGGTTATCGACAATAGAGGCATTTGCATACCCAAATGTTTTTAAAATGGAACATATTATTAGATATAATGAAAATTTAAATGAAAAGGGGAACTCAAAACAAAGCAAGAATTAGATGAACAAGGGATGAATGTGAATTGGTATTCATATTTGCAAATACATTCAAGATATGAAAAAGATAGTAAGATAGATGGGTTTCATAAAGAAATGACTGAACTAGATAAAATCTTAACAGGCACTGAGGAGAAGATGATTAAAAAATTATATGGTTATTTATTAGGAGTGAAGTTAGAAGAAGAGCAAGTTAAAGAAACAATGATTGCTTGGGGGAAAATTTTTGGATATGGGATAGACTGGGATAAATGGCAGAAAATATGGACTAGAAACCATAAACTAACAATGTCAGCGGCTTATAAAGAGAATTTGTGTAAGATGTTTTATAGGTGGCATTTACCCCAGCAAGAATAGCAAAGTTGTTTGAAGACAAGTCGGCAAAATATTGGAAATGTCATCAGATACCTGGATCATATTACCATGTGGTGGACATGTATAGAAGCTAAAAGATACTGGACTAAAAAACACACATGGTTGGAAAAAATGATCAAACAACATATAGATTTAAAACCAGAGATATTTTTATTGGGTATTTGCCTGAAGGTTATAATAAAGAGATAACATATCTGATTATTAATGTATTAACAGCAGCTAGAATTGTATTGGCACAAAATTGGAAAAATTAGAAAATTCTGAAAGAGGAGGAAACAAGAAAATAATGGAATGTGCGGAAATGAGTAAATTAACAATGCTAATTAGACAACAGGAAAAAAAGGAGTATTATAAGATTTGGGATTTATTTTATGAATGGCTAGTTAGAAGAGTAAGAAATTGAAATATGTTGTAATAATAATAATATACTATAATTGATTATTTCTGAATAAGTAATAATATGAATATAAGTTAGTAAGTATTGAGATTTGTTTTTGAAAGATAATCTAGAATTGAAATTAAAACTTTAATGATAATATAATAATGGAACAATATGATATCGAATGTTGATTAGAATAAATTGTGAATATAATTAAATAAGAAATGTATAATAATACTAGTATGTGCACAGGATATATGTACCCAACCGACACACTGTAAAATTGAAAGATGGTTTTATTTGTTGTATTTGTTGTAAAAATAAAATTAAAATTAAAAAAAAACACAAAAACCCTTGTAGCAAGGTTCCATGCAGAAAATTCAACCAAGCTGGGTGTGTGTGTGTGTGTGTTTCGCAACCCTAAGTTCTATACCTGCATTCAATTTGTTGTTGTTGTTGTTGTTTTTGTGTTGTACAGGTCACCTTCAAGAAGTGAGGAGAGCTGAATGTCAACTCATAAAACATTTCTATGCCTGTTTTAAAGTTACCATGAACAGAAGGGGGAGGGGGAGAAATTTGAAAGAGCAGTGCAGCAGTTAAAACTGAAAGTACATTCCATTCTTACCTTGCAAAGATTATAACTAAGCTACTGCAATTTCTGCTGTGCAAATTCCTAATTGGAGAACGTGATTGATGACTCTTGGCTATGAATGTGTTTTGTTGGAGAATATGAATTATGATACAGCCAGAGGGGTGGGGGGAAACCAGGGTGAAGGGTGACATGTCTCAGAATCGGCTACATACAGGTCATGCCGACATATTCGCTCCTAATAAATCCTTTGAAGTTTTTGAAGCTTGGCTCGAGGCTCATGATTTAATTAGGGCAATTGCCGGAATCCTGACACCTATACCATTTCAGACAAATGGTTGTCCAATCTCTTCTTAAAAACTTTCAGTGTTGGAGAATTCACAACTTCTGGAGGCAAGTTGTTCCACTGGTTAATTGTTCTGTCAGGAAATTCATCCTTAGTTCTAGGTTGCTTCTCTCCTTGATTAGTTTCCAACCATTGCTTCTTGTCCTGCCCTCAGGTGCTTTGGAGAATAGCTTGACTCCCTCTTCTTTGTGGCAACCCCTCAGATATCAGAACACTGCTATCATGTCACCCCTAGTCCTTTTCATTAAACTAGGCATACCCAATTCCAGCAACTGTTCTTTATATGTTTTAGCCTCTGGTCCCCTAATCATCTTTGTTGCTCTTCTCTGCAGTCTTTCTAGAATCTCAACATCTTTTTTATATTGTGGTGACCAAAACTGGATGCAGTTTTCCAAGTGTGGCCTTACCAAGGCATTATAAAGTGGTATTAACACTTCACGTGATCTTGATTCTAGCCTAGAACTGTGTTGGCTTTTTTGGCAGCTGCAGCACACTTCTGGCTCATGTTTAAATGATTGTCCACTAGGACTCCAAGAACCCTCTCACAGTTATTACTATTGAGCGAGGTACCACCTATTGTCAGGGTTCCAGCAGTTACTCCAATTAAATCATGAGCCTTGAGCCACACTCCCAAAACTAAAGAGGATTTATTTGAAGGTAACATTCTACGTCCGGCACTAATCTGGGCGTAGCCAACTCTGAGATACGTAATTCACTGTCACCCTTGATTCTGTTTTCCTCCCCACCCCTCTGGGTGTATCATCCAATGAAAAAACGTCCATAGCCAAGAGTCATCAATCATGCTCTCCAATTAGATTTTTTCGCGGCAGAAGCTTCAGCCATCTAATCAGTCTTAGAAGAAAATATGAATGGAATGTACTTTTGATTTCACACTGTTGCCTGCTCTTTGAAACTCCCCCCCCTCTTTCTGTTGTCAACTATAAAATGTGTATACAAAATGTTTTATGAGTTGACACCTATACTATACCTGTGCATTTGGTTTTTCTTGCCTAAATGAAGAACCTTACTTTTTTCACCATTGAATTTCATTTTGTTAGCTATCGCCCAATGTTCAAGTCTGTCAAGATCCTTCTGAATCTTAAGCCTATCTTCTGGAGTATTGGCTATTCCTTTTTTTTAAGTTTTATTATTTTCCAAAAACAAACAAGACAAACATAACATAAAAAACATAAACCAACAACAATTTCAAGTGTGTCGGTCGGTCTTAAATCTCGGTGCCATCCCCTTACCATCAATACTCTCTATTATAGAAGAAAAAAGGAAAATATACAAAGCAAACAAGAGGTAATAAAAAAAAGTACAACCACCTATTATCTATTTGGAGAAATCTCAAAAACTTATACATTTTAATTCATACATTACCTAAGTTATCTCCTCTATTAACCAATATCATTATTATTAACTCTCTACAATATTATAATCTCTATGTTATATTCTCATTCAACAATTTTATTTGTCTCCATCATATCCATATATTGCCAAGTTTTTTAATCTAGCCATTGATAAAACATGCTCCATATCTTATAAAACTGTTTTTCTTCTTGATCTCTAATTTCAAATGTTAATCTACTCATTTCGGCACAATCCAAGATTTTCTTAATCACTTCCTCCTGCGCAGGTATCTTGTCGTTTCTCCAATTTTTAGCAAATACAATTCTAGCAGCTGTTAATACATTAACAATCAAATATTTCAACTCTTTGCTGAATGTCTCTGGCAAAATTCCCAATAAAAATATCTCAGGTTTCAAGTCTATATGTTGTTGTGTCATTTTTTCCAACCACATGTGGATTTTAGTCCAATATCTTTTTGCATCAGCACAAGTCCACCACATATGGTAATAGGAGCCGGGTATCTGGTGACATTTCCAACACTTATCCGATTTATCCTTAAACATTCTTGCAATCCTTCTCGGGGATAGGTGCCACCTGTAAAACATCTTATACAAATTTTCTTTATATGCAGTTGACATTGTCATTTTATAGTTCTGGTCCCATAGTGTTTGCCATCTCTCTAAATCTATCCCATAACCAAAAATTTCCCCCCCAGGCAATCATTGTTTCCTTAACCTGTTCCTCTTCCATTCTAACTTCTAATAAGTATCCATAAAGTTTTTTAATTACTTTTTCATTCATACCCATCAAAATTTTATCCAATTCAGTTTGCTTGTTATAAATACCTTCAGCCTTAAAATCCTCATATCTAGATTGTATTTGCAAATATGAAAACCAGTTCATTTTTATTCCTTGTTCCTGTAATGTTTGCATCGATTTGAGTTCACCCTTTTCATTTAGAATCTCTCCATATCTAATTGTTTGTTCCTTTTTATATATTATTGGATATGAAAAAGCTTCAATAGTAGATACCCATAGTGGAATTCGTATATAATGTTGTTTCCTAATTTTTTCCCAATTTAAAAACAAAGCTTCTCAAATATAATGCCTTCTAAAATATCCTTGCCTTTTAGTTCCCTTATACCATAGGAAAGCATGCCACCCTAATAGCAAATCATGGTCTTCTAAAGTTAATAATCTATTATTTCTCAACGTTATCCATTCCTTCACCCATATCAGACTTGCAGCTTGATAATACAATTCCCAGTTGGGCAGTGCAAACCCCCCTCTTAACCTTGCATCTTGTAATAACTTAAGTTTAATTCTTGGTTTTTTGCCCTGCCATATAAATTTTGATACAATTTTATTTAAATCCTCAAAAAACTCTTTCCCAAGTCTAATTGGGATCATCTGAAATAAATATAAGATTCTAGGTAATACGTTCATCTTAACTGTTGATATTCTATCAATAAGTGATAATTGCATGTTTTTCCATCTTTCCAAGTCTGTCGCTATCTGCTGCTTGAGTTTAATATAATTATCTTCTTTCAGTGTACTGCATCTTGGTGTAATATATATTCCTAAATATTTAACCTTACTTGTAATCTGTGACCTATGGGTGGGGTGTTTTAGATTTGCGGCTTTTTAGTTTTGTATTAATTGGGACCATTAATTTAATTCTTTTTAAAATATTTATTGTGTCTGTTTTATTGTAAGCAGTCTTGGAGATGGGGCGGCATATAAGTCCCATTAATAAATAAATAAATAAATAATAATCTGAATCTCTAATATATCTTCTAACTCTTTCTTACGTTTTGCTTTATTTTGTCTTTATTAATTTTTAGACCTGCCACCATCCCATATTCTTCTATTTTCTCTATCAGTCTAGGTGCTGATTTAAATGGATCCTCTAGTATGAATACCAAGTCATCTGCAAAAGCCTGTAATTTATATTCTTCTTTTTTAATTCTCATTCCTTTTATTTCTTCATCTTCTCTAATACCTCTATTCAACACTTCTAATGTTAAAACAAACAGCAGAGGTGACAGAGGACAACCTTGTCTAGTTCCTTTTCTTATCCCTATAGATTCTGTCAATTCTCCATTTACTAAGATCTTCGCTGTTTGCTTATTGTATATTGTCTCAATGGCCTGTATAAATTTTTTCCCAAAACCCATTTGTGCCATTTGCAATATCATAAAACGGCAATTCAAATTGTCAAAGGCTTTTTGTGCATCTAAAAACACCAATGCCATCTGTTTTTCAGGATGTGCTTCATAATATTCCAAAGTATCTAAAATTATTCTCACATTTTGCTTAATTTGTCGTTTTGGCAGAAATCCATTTTGATCCGTGTGAATAAATTCATTTAAATATCTTTTCAATCTTACTGCCAGAATTGAAGCAAAAATTTTATAGTCTGAGTTCAACAGTGAAATAGGTCTGTAATTTTTAACTTGTAAGTCTGTTTCTTCTTTAGGTATAAGAGTAATATAGGCTTCTAACCATGTCTTAGGTATTCTCTTTTTTAATAACACTTCATTCATAACTTCTAAAAGATGGGTGCTTAACACCTCCTGGATGGTCTTATAGAATTCCTCCGGTAAGCCATCTGGACCTGGTGCTTTTCCAGTATTTTGTTTCTTCGGGGCTTCTGTCATCATAGTTATATTCCCTTCTAACATTGTTTCAATATCTTTAGGTATTTTTGGTAATCTTGCCTTTTGTAAGTATTGTTTAATTTTTTCTTCTGAGGTGCCTTCTTGAGAATACAATTTCTCATAATAATCTTGAATAATTCTTTTCTTTCATCATTCCCATAATGAACATTCCCTTTTCCGTCTATTAATTGACTAAGTCTGTAGGCTAACCATCTTCCTGGTTTATTCGCATTTTCAAAGTAATTCTGTTTAACCCCTTTAATGTTTTGGGCAAGTTCCTCCTTTTCCATTAATCCAATTTTATGTTTAATTATATCCATTTTCATTTTAATATTTTTTCTTTGCGGTGATTGTTGCAGTTCTTTTTCTAGTTTTATAATGTCATCTTCCAATATTTTAAATGTCTTTTTCTGTTTAATATTCCTTTTCCTTGTATAATCTATTATTAAGCCTCTTGTGTAGGCCTTCATCACATCCCAGCGATTTTGTAGTGATGTATCTTCTTTTTTATTCTCTTTAAAAAAAAGCCAAGTTCTGTATCAATTTTCTTTTTAAAATCTTCTTTCAAAATCATATTATTTAGTGTCCATCTAGATCTTCTCTCTTGTCCTTTCCAGACAACTGTCAATGGATTATGATCCGCCCATGTCCCTATTTCTATTTCAATTTCTTTTATGTTGGAGAGCATATCTGCAGATGCCCATATCATATCTATTCTTTTTTTTTTTTAATTACATTTATATGCCGCCCTTCTCCAGAGACTCAGGGCGGCTTACAATTTTTGGGATGCAACCCAGTGTGCTCAGCAATAGCCTTCATTCCATTGTATATGCCTGCTTATTACTAAGCGGCATTTTTTACAAGTCAGCTAATTGCCCCAACAATCTTGGGTCCTCAATTTACCTACCCCGAGAGGATGGAAGGCTGAGTCAACCTTGAGCCTGGTGGGATTCGAGCCTACAGCAGTTGTAGGCAGCTGGAACTTAAGTGCAGGCAATTAACAGCCTGAGCCACCAAGGCTCTTCTTGACCATGATTCATGCCTATTTGAATAAAAAGTAATTTTTTTATTTTCAATATTTCTTTCTCTCCATATATCTTTAAAGTTCATTTCTTCTGTCATCTGAAAAAAGGACTTAGGTAACCTTCTTCTAACTTTCTTTTTAGTTCTTTCTGATTTGTAATCCAATTGATCATTAATTATCCCATTAAAATCCCCCACCAGATATATATTTACATAGTCCAGTTCAATTAACTTTTGATGTAGTCTCTTATAAAATTCTTCTTGATTGTCACTTGGTGCATATATTGCTATCAAAAACGTTTTAACATTGTTATCTATTATCTCCACCATTAAAATCCTCCCATCCTCATCTGAATAAATCAGTTCCGTAGTAATTGTGTCTTTAATATACAGAGCCACTCCTCTCTTTTTACATTGTGCCAATGAAGTGAATAGTTTCCCTAACTTTCTTCGTCTCAATACATATTCATGTTGTTTTTTAATATGAACCTCTTGTAAGCAAATTATATCAAATTTTAATTTTTTATGAAATATTTTCCTTCTTTTAACGATCGAATAAGTCCATTTATATTCATCGAAATCAATTTTTTTCATCCATTTTAAGTCTTGTAGGAGGGTTTTATTGCTCTAGTCGATCTAACTTCTCTTTGTTCTCTAGATACACCACCTACCGCCCCAAGTTGTTCCTCTTCTTCACTTATTGCTGCACATTCCTTTGGGAGTTCCACAACTAATTCTTCTTGTCTTCCATTTCCCTCCTTTCCTCTAAAATATACATCATAAAAAGTTCTGCTTTCTCCACTGTATCAATTCTGTGTCTTTGTTCCATACACACAAACAGAAGGCCTTCTGGTACTAGCCATCTGTAGTTTACTCCCTCTTCAACAATTCTTTGGACAAGAACATATTCTCTTCTAATCTCTCTTATTCTTCTTGGTACCTGTTTCAGTACCGTAATATCTTTTTATTGTACTTTAATGTCTTATCTCTAGCTGCTTGCAATATTTGTGATTTAATACTCTTCTTGGTGAATCTAATGTGAATTTCTCTTGGTAGTTTATTTCTCATTATATCTTGTATAGACAAAATAGTTCATCTATTCCATCCATCATCTTCTCTTCTGTTATTTCTAACAATTCTGCCAATATCTGTGTCATTTTCTCCAGCAGGTTTTCACCCTTCTCTTCCTCCACATTTTGAAATATCAAGTAAAATTCTGACCTATCTATTTCACCTCTCAATGACTCATTATGGTCCCTCTCAACTTCATTTAACTTCATTTATTTTTATTTTTTACTGGCCTTTCTTTGGAATCTGATTTGGATATTTTTGCAACAATGAGTAGAAGACCTTCAATCCCACAAGCACTAACCTCTGCATCGGCAACATCACAACAAGAGAAAGAAAAAGAGAAAGAAGACACAATGCAGAAGATATTACAAGTGGTATTAAATATGCAACCAAATATAAACGATGTTGAGAAAAGAACAGAGAAAATTGAACAGAAGGTGGACAAGACAGATGGAAACATACAGGCTCTACAGCGAACAATGGAGAAATATGGTGAGAGGATCAAGAAAATTGAGGAGCAGCAAGAACAAAGAGACAAAGAAATGGGGAGTTTCAATACCAGATTGAGTGTTGGCTATTCCTGCCAGCTTGGTTTCATCTGCAAATTTAATGAGTTCCTCATCTATCCCCTCATCCAAATCATTGATGAAGACATTGAAGAGTACTGGGCCCAAAACAGAGCCTTCTTGTAGATGCAGTTCAATTGAGGACTACTCGTTGAGTGTGGTTGGTCAGCTAGTTATTAATCCATCTGGTGGTGATGTTGTCTAACCCACATTTTCCTATCTTATCAAGTAGTAGATTATGGTCTACTTTGTCAAATGCCTTGCTGAAATCCAAGGAAATTATATCCACAGCATTCCTCTGGTCCACTAATTTTGTCACCTTGTCAAATAATGCAATAAGATTTGTCTGGCATGATCTGTTTTTGACAAACCCATGTTGGCTTTTGGTTATGACTGTTTGCCTCTAGGTGTTCACTGATTCATTGCCTGATAATTTTTTCCAGAATCTTCCCAGGTATTGAGGTCAGGCTGATAGGTCTGTAGTTTCCTGGATCTATTTTTCCCCTTTTTTTGAAGATGGGAACTACATCAGCTCTTTTCCAGTCCTCTGGCAGTTCCCTGATGCTCCAGGATCTTTGGAAGATATAGTTCAGTGGTTCTGAGATCACATCTGCCAGTTCCCTCAGAATCTTGGGGTTTAATCCATCTGGTCCCAGTGATTTAAACTCATCCAGGGTGGACAGGTACTCAATATAAGCCTTTGTTAATCACAGAACAATTAGAAAACAAGTGAGAGTCTGGCCAGCAGGAGCTATGGAAGCTCTACAAGATTGCTTTGAGTGGGGGAAGGAGCTGACGTCACGGCAAAATGGTGTGCTTTCACAGGACTCTGTGATAAGCTGCCAAATTCTGCCTGCTAGGAGGTCCAATTGGACTCAGTTGGACCCAAGCCACCTTGGAGAGGTGGTGGAAATAGAGGGGAAGTTCTGTTGATTACAAGGAGTCAGCAAACTCCTTGTTCAATCTCGAAAAATCCCTCAAACCAGCAGGGGAAGAAGACAGCCATTAAACTGGCTGGACCGAGGCTGTGACAGCTCCAATGAAAGAGCAAAGAAGAAGATAAGTGGATAACAGTGTGGTTGATCTGGGTGAGATACTTTCAACTTCCCAACTTCTGTTGAGGAATTTGCCCCAGAAATTGACTTTTACTTTGAAATGAGACTCCAAAAGGGAGGAGGTGGTTTTTAATCACTCCTCAAGAATGGCGGCGACTAAGCTTATGAGCTGCTGACAGATCCAAAGGAATGAGAAGACAGCATTTTTAAGAAATAGATTTTTAAATGATTGAGATCCTGGTGTCAGCGTTCCAGGGAAATTCCATTCCTGTCAGTAACTCCAAGACACACGCCATCTCAAAGTACTTTTATTAGAACACTACCTGGCACATACTGGGGAAATCCGGAACTAAATCTTCCCGGCTTCCCCACAAAGTCCCAAGCTACAACCCATCCCCTTTTCCTTCATCACCAGATCACGTGCACTAATCCCAAAGTAAGTTTTAATTCTTTCTGTGCCACACTTTGTAACCTTGAACTATCAAAATAATATATTTTGTCTACTAAGAGCTACTCAATTAACATCACCCCCTCCCACTTTCTTCAACTATGTGGCAGCGATGAATTCCATAGCTGACAACTGGACCAATTGTTTGTGGACATTTTGCCTGATTTTTAGAGCATATTTAAGATATATATTGAGTACTGGAAAATTTTGAAAAGTGAATCCTAGTCATTCTGAAAACAAGGAAAGTTTTTGAAGTGAATCTGTGTGACAGTGGAGAAAGAGTAAGTGCACCATCTACTGGTGGAATCTGATGCCGGGGAAAATCCCATTGGCACCATCATCTGCACTATCAGCAGCAGCATCAAGTCCCTCAAGCCAAAGGTCCATAGAAGGTTTGATTCAGCAGGAGAAGATGAGTTCACTTCAGAAAGACATGCAGGCATTGTTTCAATCACTACGAGAAGATATAACCAAGAACCATAATGAAATGAGGAACGACATGGAAGAGATGAAGATGGAGATGGGAGAGTTGAAGGAGAAAATGGGAAGTATGGATGAAAAAATGGGGAACTTTCAGCAGATGTTAGCCAAAACTGAACAAAAGATTAAAATAATTGAAGAGAAATCAGGGCAAACAGAGAAAAAAACAGGAAATGAATCAGAGACTAACGCAGGCTAATAGGAAACTCGAGGAAACAGTAATTCAATTACGAATGAAAAAGGCTGAACACTATCTGAGATTCCAGAATATTGGAGAAGAAAAAGAGGAAGATGTAGTTGAATTGATGGCACAATTATTGGCACAGGCCTTACAGATAACCAAACAGGAGATGAGGGCGGAGTTTGATGAAATGTTTAATACCAGTGCATGCAAAATAGATGTTTGTGCAGGTAAGATTATCAACCTTGATGCCAACCAAAACCAAGCGTTTAATAGTGAGTACCATACCATTTGCATTAATCAAACAGGTGGCAAGAAGGTAGGGGCAGGCAGGCACAACACAGGTTAGGTAGACAGTAAACACAGTGTCAGACATAAAGTTCTCAAGTGCCTATATACAAATGCACAAAGTCTGGGGAACAAACAGGGTGAACTCGAACTACGAATACATGAAGGTAAATATGATATAGTTGGAATAACAGAAACTTGGTGGGATGAAACCCATGACTGGAACATACTGGTAGAAGGATACAAACTATTAAAAAAAACAGACCCCATAAAAGAGGAGGTGGAGTTGCACTGTATGTAAAGGACCACTATATTGCTACAGAAATACATGAAACCAAAGATGAAAACTTTCTAGAATGCATATGGGTCAATATAAAAGAAAAAAAGAATGACATGGCCATAGGTGTATATTATAGGCCACCCAATCAAGCAGAAAAAATAGATGTCCTTTTTGCCAGCCAACTAACAAACATATGCAGGAAACACACAATAGTAATGGGAGACTTCAATTATCCTGATATCAATTGGAAAACTAATTCTGCACCAAGTGAGAAATCAAATAGGTTCCTAACCAACCTAGCTGACAACTTTGTTGTCCAAAAGGTAGAGGGTGAAACTAGAGGGACAGCCATACTGGACTTAATTCTTACAAACAGAGAAGAAGTGATAGAGGGAGTTGAAACTGCAAGAACCTTGGGTGAAAGTGACCATGTCATACTAGAATTCAACATAACACAAACACAAGCAACAGAACATAATGACACCAGAGTTTGGATTTTAAAAGAGCTGATTTCAATAAACTCAGAGAGAACTTGGGAAAGATTCCATGGATGAAAATCCTAAAGGGGAAAACAACTCAAGAATCTTGGGAAACTCTAAAAAGTATGATCATAGAAGCCCAGACCAGCACAATACCATGAGAAAAGAAAACAAGAAATCCAAGAAGAAACCAGCATGGCTGCACAAAGATCTCTCAAATTGAAAGAAAAAGGACAAGTACAAAAACTGGAAAGAAGGACATACAACTAAGGCAGAATATCAGCAGATAGCCAGAAACTGCAAAGACGAAGTCAGGAAAGCAAAGGCTCAGAATGAACAAAGACTTGCAACAAAAGTCAAAGATAATAAAAAAGTTTCTTCCAACATATAAATAACAAGAAAAAATCAAAGGAAACAGTCGGTCCACTAAAGAGAGAAGACGGCAAGGAAGTAACAGACAACAGAGAGAAAGCAGAACTGCTTAACTCATTCTTTGCATCCGTCTTCACACAAAAAAGAAACTATAGCTCAACCCACCAAAAACATAACTGTAAAAGACAGACCAGAAATAAAAGTTAAAATAAGCAAAAAAGTAAGAGAACACCTGTCTGATCTTGATGAAAACAAATCACCGGGCCTGATGGATTACATCCCAGAGTTTTAAAGGAGCTGGCAGAGGTCATCTCAGAACCACTGCACCATATCTTTCAAAAACCTGGAGCACCGGGGAACTACCAGAGGACTGGAAAGAGCTGATGTGGTTCCCATCTTCAAAAAGGGGAAAAACAGACCCAGGAAACTATAGACCAATCAGCCTAACATCAATACCCGGAAGATACTGGAAAAGATAATAAAAAACAGATCTGCCAACATCTAGAAACAAGTAAAGTAATAACTAGCAGTCAGCATGGGTTTGTTAAGAACAGATCATGCCAAACCAATCTTATTTCATTCTTCAACACAGTGACTAAATTAGTAGACCAGCAAAATACTGTGGACATAATATATTTAGATTTCAGCAAGGCATTGACAAAGTAGACCACAACCTACTTCTTAGTAAGCTAGAAAAAGTGGAATAGATAGCACCACCACTAGATGGACTCACAACTGGCTGGCAAACCGTACTCAACGAGTAGTCCTTAATGGGTCTAAGTCTACATGGAGGAAGTAAGCAGTGGGTGCCACAAGGTTCCATCTTAGGCCCAGTACTCTTCAATATCTTCATTAATGACTTAGATGAGGGAATAGAAGGGGAACTTACCAAATTTGCAGATGATACTAAGCTGGCAGGAATAGCTAACACCCAAGAAGATAGCCTCAAGATCCAGATGGATCTTGACAGACTAGAACACTGGGCCGTGTCTAACAAAATGAAATTCAATGTAGAGAAAAGTAAAGTCCTACACTTAGGCAAGAAAAACCAAAAGTACACATATAGACTGGGTGAAACCAGGCTCAATATTTATTTGTTTATTTATTTGATGGGATTTATATGCCGCCCTCTCTCCCAAAGGACTCAGGGCTGCTCACAACTATAAAAAAACATAGAATACAAAAATTAAATTTATTAAAAAGTAATAAATCCCAACAAAATTTAAAACCCACAATAAACAATAAAACCAATAAAAGCCAATAAACTCCACCCCCTCAGTCCAGGTCGGCCTGCTGGAAGAGCCATGTCTTCAGGTCTCTCAGGTCGAAGGGCAGGGCCAACCGCAACTCAAGGGCAGCTGGTTCCACAAGGGGGCTCCCACAGAGAAGGCTCTCCCCCTGGGGGCTGCCAGCCGACACTGTCTGGCCAACGGCAACCTATGCGCTGCTGGCAGAAGATGGTCCCGTAAACAGCAGTAACTGTGAGAGGGATCTTGGAGTCTTAGTGGACAACCAGCTAAATATGAGACAGCAGTGCAGCAGCAGCCAAAAAGCTAATGCAATCCTAAATTGTATTAACAGAGGGATACAATCAAGATCAAGGGAAGTACTAATACCACTCTATAAAGCCTTAGTAAGACCACACCTAGAATACTGCATCCAGTTTTGTTCACTACATTATAAAAAAGATGTTGAGACTCTAGAAAAAGTACAGAGAAGAGCAACCAGGATGATTAGGGGACTGGAGGCTAAAACATACAATGAACGTTGCAGGAACTGGGCTTGGCTAGTCTAGTAAAGAGAAGGACCAGGGGAGACATAATGGCTTGCATTACGGAGACCTGGTTGGGTCCAGAGGGAGGAGTCCCTCTGTCTGAGTTGTGCCCGCCAGGCTTCCGTGTGCTTCACCAACCTCGAGCCCAGGGTAGGGCGGGCGGTGGCAGTTGATTAGGGAGACTCCTTTGCCCGCGGGAGGCCACTGTCCCTCAGATTGGTGGGTGTGAGTCCCTTCTCCTGAGATTGGGCCCTGGTGGTCAGTTGGGCCTGTTGCTCACGTACCTTTCTCCCAGCTGCGTGACAACGGCTCTGCCCGAGCTGTCCTATTGGGGGTGGCGATTGAGTTCCTCCTCCTGAGGTTGGGCCCGGGGGGTCGGTTGGGTCTGTTGTTGATGTACCTGTCCCCCAGCTGCATTGCAACAGCCCTTCCCGAGCTGCTGGGCGCCCTCTGGGGGCGGTGGAGTTTCCCAGGCTTATTGTTCTGAGGGACTTCAACTTGCCCTCTCTGGGAGCGGCGTCGGGTTTGGCTCGGGAGTTCATGGCATCCATGACAGCCATGGACCTGACCCAGGTGATTCAGGGGCCCACTCATGAGGGGGGAACACGCCGACCTGGTTTTTGTCTCGGACAGTGGTGTAGCGATCTGGGGATCACCAGTTACCCTACCCCTATCATGGACAGATCACTATCTCCTGAGGCTGGTCTTCCAATTGGCTGCCCCTTGCTGCTGGGATGAGGAGCCGACACGATGGTTCCCCAGGCTTGATGGACCCGGAAGGTTTCAGACGGCCCTGGGTTCTTGCCCACCTCCCCACCACAGCCCGCCGAGACTTTGGTGGCCGCCTGGCAACAGCGGCTGCCTCGGCAGCCGACCGGTTGTCCTTGCGCTTCTTCCTTGCCGCAGACCTCGCTTGGCTCCCTGGTTCTCGGAGGAGCTTCGGGGATGAAGGGCGGAGAAGATGCCTGGAGAGCAGGTGGAGGACTAGTCGCTCCGAAGTCTGACCGTGTCCAGCTAAGAGCCTATATTAGAGCCTATATTAGGACTTACCTGGAGGCCATTAGAGCAGCAGATGTGCTTTTCTCCAGCTTTGATCGATCTCAGAGATGACGCCTCTGCTGCCCTGTTCAGGGTCACCGCCTCCTCCTTCATTTGGAGGAGAGGGGGACCTTTGCGGGCAGAGCAGAGGAATTTAGTTTACATCTGGCGGATAAGATCGCCAGATTCGGCCGCTTGGACTCTGACTGGCAGGGTTAGATGATGGAGTGACGATGAGTCTGGCTGATTCTATCTGTTGAGTTTGACCCTGTCTCCCTGGATGAAGTGGACAGGATCATGGAGGTTGTCTTCCACCACGTTTATTGGACCCGTCCTTCCTGGTTGGTTTATGCCTCCAGGGAGGTTACACGTTGGCTCCAGGCAGTTGTCAACGCTCTCTGAGTGAGGGTTTTTCCCGCGCCTTGAAAGAGGCGGTGGTGAGACCCTCCTCAAGAAGCCTGCTCTGACCCAACCGCTTTGGAACAACTATCGCCCAGTCTCCAACCTTCGCTTGTTGTTAGAGCGTGGTGCTCAGCAGCTTCCGCTGTTCCTGGAGGAAGCTGATTATCTAGACCTGTACCAATCGGGTTTCAGGCCCGACACAGCACAGAGACAGCATTGGTCGCACTGGTGGATGATCTCTGGAGGGCTCGGGACAGGGGTTTTTCCTCTGTCCTGGTCCTTTAGATCTCTCAGTGGCTTTCAATACCATCACCATGGTATCCTTCTGCAGCTGCCCGGGTTGGGAGTGGGGCACTGTTTTACGGTGGTTCTCCTCCTTACCGACCGCAGTCGGTGTTGGCAGGAGAGCAGAGGTCATCCCTCGAGGCCCTCACTTGTGGGGTGCTCAGGGTCGGTTCTCTCACCTCCTGTTTAATATCTACATGAAACCGTGGGTGAGATCATCCTGGTTTGGGGTGAGGTATCATCAATATGCAGATGATACCCAGCTTTATATCTCCACCCCAGACCAGATCAGTGATGCTCTCTCTGTGATGTCCCGTGCCTGGAGGCGGTGCAGGCCTGGATGGGGAATAACAGGCTCCAGCTCAACCGCCAAGACTGAGTGGCTGTTCTTACCGGCATCTCGTTTCCAGTGGATGTGCCATCTTTGGTCATGGGGGAGGTGTTACCCCTGATAGGGCGAGGAATCTGGGCTCCTCCTGGACACACAGCTCAATCTGGAGGAGCAAGTGGGAGCTGTGGCCAGGGGCTTTTGCCCAGGTTCGCTGGTTCTCCAGCTCCGCCTTATCTGAACCGAGATGCCCTTCAAACAGTCACTCATGCCGCCACTTCCAGAATCGACTACTGCAACGCCTCTACATGGGGCTGCCCTTGCGGATTACCTGGAGGTTGCAGCTGGTGCAGAATGCAGCCGCTGGCTGTGATGGGGGTGTCCCGATACTCCCATGTTACACCCTCCTGCCGACTTGCATTGGTTGCCAGTTGCCTTCCGGGTTTCCTTCAAGGTGTTAGGAACAACTTACAAAGCCCTAAATGGCTTGGGTCCAGGGTACTTGCAGGAACGCCTCCTGCCAGCATCACATTCCGACGCCTCCGCAGTGTTCCCACAGGAGGGGCCTTCTGGGAATACCCTCGGTCAGGCATTGTCAGCTGGCAGTCCCCAGGGCTAGGGCCTTTTCTGTGGGAGCGCCTGCCCTATGGAATCAGCTCCCTCATGATCTTCATTTGGCCCCTGATCTCCGCCTTTCGCCGAGACCTGAAGACTTGGCTGTTTCAGCAGGCCGCCTGGATTGACCCAGGGGTGGGTCGTTTTAATTGCATTGTTTTATTGTTGTAATTTTAAATTGTTTTAATTTAATTTTTAGTTATTTATAGACTTGTAGTTGTTTAATATTTTTTATTGTTAATGTATTCTCTTTTATATGTTCGCCACCCTGAGTCCTTAGGGAGAAGGGCGGCATACAAGGCTAAATAAATAATAAATAATAATAATAATAATAAATATTGTTCTGGGGGATTTCAACCTGCCTTCTCTAGGTGGAGCGTCGAGGATGGATCGAGAGTTCATGGCTTCCATGATGGCCATGGACCTGACCCAAATAATTCAGGGTCCGACTCATGGTGGGGGACATACGCTTGACCTTGTTTTCATCTCTGGGCAGTGGTATAATGGGGGAGTACCAACTATTTTACCCCTGTCATGGACTGATCATTACCTCCTTCCGCTGGCCTTCCAGTATGCTACCCCACATTGCTGGGAGGCGGAACCGACTAGATGGTTCCGTCCTAGGCACCTGATGGACCCGGAAGGGTTCCAGACGGCACTTGGGTTGATTCCTGCCTCCCTTATCCACAGACCGGCCGAGGCCCTGGTGGATGCCTGGCAAAGGGCTGCCTCAGAGGCTCTCGACCGCGTTGTCCCTTTGTGGCCTCTGATCTGGTGCAGATCCCGGCTGGCTCCCTTGTTTTTCATGGAGCTCCGGGAGATGAAGTGCCGGAGGAGCGGCCTAGAGAGCAGTTGGAGGTCCATTCAGTCTGAATCTGACCAATCGCAGTTAAGAACCTTCACTAGGTCTTATCTTGCAGCGATGGGAGCAGCGAAGTATGCTTACATCTCCGCTCTCATTGCGTCTGCAGATAATCGCCCGGCTGCCCTGTTTAGGTCACCGCCTCTCCTTAATCAGGGGATGAGGGAGGACCCTCTACGGGGGCGGGCCGAGGAGTTTAGTCATCTGACGGACAAGATTGCTCAGATCCGGGCCGGTCTGGACTCCAACTGGTTAGAGTCAGACAGGGGGTGGAAATGACGGGTCTTGTGGAGATTATCTGGGATGAATTCGATCCTGTGACCCGGATGAAGTGGACAGGATCATGGGGAAACTGAGTACCACCACGTGTTTACTGGACCCGTGTCCCTCCTAGCTGGTTTATGCCACCCGGGAGGTGACACGAGGCTGGCTCCAGGCAGTGGTTAGCGCTTCTTTGAGTGAGGGATCCTTCCCCGCCACCTTGAAAGAGGCGGTGGTGAGGCCTCTCCTCAAGAAGCCTGCTCTGGACCTGGCTATTTTAAACAACTTTCATCCTGTCTCCAACCTTCACTTTGTTGCAAAGGTTGTTGAGAGTGTGGTGGCCCAACAGCTCCCATTGTTCCTGGAGGAAGCGGATTACCTAGATCCGTATCAATCAGGTTTCAGGCCCGGGTACAGCATGGAGATGGCATTGGTCGCACTGGTGGATGATCTCTGGAGGGCTCGGGATAGTGGTTATTCCTATCCTGGTCCTATTAGATCTCTCAGCGGCTTTTGATACCATCGACCATGGTATCTTACTGTGATGCTTTGGGGGGGTTGGGAGTGGGAGGCACCATTTTGCGGAGGTTCTCCTACCTCTCGGGTCGCTTGCAGTCGGTGTTGGCAGGGGGACGGAGGTCGACCCCCGAGGCCCCTCCTTTGTGGGGTGCCCCAGGGGTCGGTCCTCTCTCCCCTCCTGTTCAACATGTATATGAAAACGCTGGGTGAGATCATCCGAGGTTTTGGGGTGAGGTATCTCCAGTATGCTGATGATACCCAGCTTTTTATCTCCACCCCAAACCAACCCAGTGATGCCCTCGACATGATGTCCCAATGCCTGGAAGTGTCACGGATCTGGATGGGGAGGAACAGGCTTCAACTCAACCCAGCCAAGCCTGAGTGGCTGTACATACCGGCATCTCAGATTATTTAGGAGATACCATCCTTGGTCATGGGGGGAGAGGTGTTACCCCACACAGAAAGGGTACGCAGCTTGGGTATCCTCCTGGATGCACGGCTTAGTTTGGAGGATGAGGTGGGAGCCGTGGCCAGTGGGGCATTTGCTCAGGTTCACCTGGTGTGCCAGTTGCGCCCCTATCTGGACCGAGATGCCTTACGTACAGTTACTCATGCACTCGTTACCTCCCGTGTGGACTACTGCAATATTCTCTACATGGGGCTGCCCTTGAAGACCACTTGGAGGCTTCAGCTGGTGCAGAATGTGGCCGTGCAGGTTGTGATGGGAGTATCCCAATACTCCCATATTACACCCCTCCTGCGTGAGCTGCATTGGTTGCCGGTTGCCTTCTGGGTGAGATTCAAGGTGCTGGTAATCACCTATAAAGCCCTATATGGCTTAGGGCCGGGGTATTTACGGGACCATCTACTGCCATTAACATCTTCCCAGAGTCCCGTGCGCTCCCAGACAGGGCCTCCTCGGGGTGCCGTCGGCCAGACAGTGTCACCTGGTGACCCCCAGGGGGAGAGCCTTCTCTGTGGGTGCACCCACCTTGTGGAATCAGTTGCCCTTGGAGCTGCGGTTGGCCCCTGACCTTCGATCCTTCCATCGCGGCCTGAAGACATGGCTTTTCCAACAGGCCGACCTGGACTGAAGAGGGGAGGTTTATTGTTTTATTATAATATTGGCTGTTTGCCGCTTTTAATTAGAATTTTGGGATTTTGATTTAATAGTTTTTTAAAATTTTGAATTTTGTATTGTTTTTTATGATTGTGAGCCACCCTGAGTCCTTCGGGAGAGAGGGCGGCATATAAATCCCAAAAATAAATAAATAAATAAATAAATAAATAAATAAATAAATAAATAAATAACAGTCTTCCAATACTTGAGGGGCTGCCACAGAGAGGAAGGGTTCAATCTATTTTCTAAAGCTCCTGTAGGCCAGACAAGGAATAATGGATGGAAACTGAACAAGGAGATTTAACCTGGAAATAAGGAGAAACTTTCTGACAGTGAGAACAATCAACCAATGGAACACCTTTCCCTCGGAAGTTGTGGGAGCACCATCACTTGAGACTTTCAAGAAGAGATTGGACTGCCATTTGTCAGAAATGGTGTAGGGTCTCCCGCTTGGGCGGGGGGTTGGACTAGATGACCTACAAGGTCCCTTCCAACTCTGATTATCTGTTATCTGTTTAGAATACACACAAGTTATGCAAGAAAGAAGAATCTCCCAAGGGAGGTGCATGGGAGATTCATTAAAAAAACAATAAGAGCAGAAATTCTTTAAAAAGTAAGACAGGAACTGTTGAAATATAAAGGGAGAGAGATTGTCATTTTAAAACAGGTGCCCAGAAGAGTAAGAAACCTGCAGAAGCAATACCAATTCCTAAGAAGGCAGTTAATTAAAAATCACATAAATTTCAGGTGGCTGATACTTGAAGGAATTTTGGTTACGTGGAATGATAAAAGACACAGGTTGGATTCTCTGGATAAAGCATATGAATTCTATGACTACCATTTCAACCAAGATGAGGAACAAGAAAGAAGAGAGGATATAGAGGATAGAGGACAACAGGAATTAATGGCAGAAGACACAAGTAAACAACAAGAAGAAAATGAAACTGAACAAAAAAGACGAGTAGAGCGAGAAGGAGCAAGTGCTAAAGAGCAGAGAGAAACAAGAGCAACTAGATCAGCAAAACCCATTTATAAGTGAAAAATGGAAGAAGAAACAAATTCATTGTCGATTCATATAAATGGACTAAATTCTCCTATGAAAAGGAGAACTTTTACAAAATTGTAAAAAATGAAATTAGACATAATTTGTTTGCAAGAAGTATATATCAAAAGGCAACATAGCAAATTTTTAGAATACCCTAGAATTGGGAAATTATATTTCTTGTTCGCGCAACAAAAGAAAAGGGGGGTGGTTTTATATATTATAGAAACAATAAATGCTAAACAAATTTATGCAGATGAAGACAGGAGAATGATGGTGGAAGTAACATTAAATTATACACAGGTGCTCCTGATAGCAATATATGCACCAAACAATAAACAAGAAGTATTTTATAGGAAGCTTTATGAGAAAATTGCAGAACTGAATTATGCAAACATTTGTGTAATATGAGACTTTAATGCAATTACAGATGTAAAACTTGACTATAGAAGTAGTAAACTAAGCAAAAAAGTAAAGAAAACCCTACCAAAGACTTCTTTTTAAATGGTGAAAGAAATGTGCATTCAAGATGTATGGAGAGAAAGAAACCGTAAGAAAAACCAGTATACACATTATTCAAACAAACACCAATCTTGGTCAAGAATAGACATGGCATGGATATCACTTGAGTTAAGTACTAACGTACAAGAAATAGAAATAGAATTGAATATATGGGCAGATCATAATCCATTTAGGATTAAGTTGAAAGGATATAAGAAAAAAGTGAGATGGATGTTGAATATTAAAGGACAAAGAATTTATACAAATAACTGAAAAAGAAGTGACATTCTTTTTTAAAGAGAATAGAAAGGAAGAGACCTCACTGCAAAATGTATGGTATACAGCCAAGGTGTATTTTTGAGGATTAGTCATAACCTATACAAGAAAGGAAAAATAAGAAAAGGAAACATCAAAAGACACTGTAAGAAGAGTATAAAAGATTAGAATCAGAGCTACAGAAAGAACCACACAAAAAAAGGAATTTAAAAACCAAATGGAATTAACAAAACATAAATTAGCTTAATGGAAGAAGAAGAATTGGCACAAAAAATTAAAAGTGTAAAACAAAATTTCATTGAAAATGCTAATAAACCAGGGAGGTGGCTGGCATATAAATTAAAAAAGGAGAAAGAAAAGAAACAGATACAAAGTCTGGTAGATGAGAAGGGTATGCTTCAACACCAAAATGATAAAAAAGAAAAGAAAATAATCCAGAACTATTATGAAAATTTGTATGATCAAGAGGAACTATGAGAGGATAAAATAAAACAATATTTGGAAGAAGCCAGGCTGCCTAAAGTGCCTGAAGCAGTAAGAACTATGTTAAATGAAAAGATAACAACGTTTGAATTAACTGAGGCGATTAAGTGACAGAAGACCAATAACACGCCAGGACCAGATGGCCTACCGGTGGAAGTTTACAAACAATTACAAGATACCCTAGGACCATCAATGCTGGAAGTATATAATGAAGTCTTGTTAGAAGCTAAGATACCAAAATCCTGGATGGAATGGAAGCAAATATTACGCTCATACCAAAGGAAGATGCAGATTTATTGCAAATTAAAAATTATAGACTAATCTCACTTTTAAATGTGGACTATAAAATTTATGCATCAATAATAGCTGAAAGATTAAAGAGATTCTTGAATGAATTTATGTACTTAGATCAAAACGGATTTTTGCTTAAGAGACAAATTAAAAACAACATGAGAATAATTTTGAATACATTGGAATATTATGAAGCACATCCTGAAAAACAAATGGTGCTGATCTTTTTAGACATGCAGAAAAAAATTGATAATGTAAATTGGCAATTTATGATATGGCAATTAAAATATATGGAATTTGGTGAAAGGTTTACTAATATGATCAAGGCAATATATACCAAACAGACTGCAAAAGTTATTGTAAATGGGAACATAACAGAGAATGTTAATATTAAAAACATTCTGGTGCAGAATGCGGCCGCGCGGGTTGTGATGGGAGCTTCCCGATACTCCCATATTACGCCCCTCCTGCGCGACCTGCATTGGTTACCAGTTGCCCTCCGGGTGAGGTTCAAGGTTTTGGTGTTGACATACGAAGTCCTTCAAGGCATGGGTCCAGGATATTTGCGGGAGCGTCTCCTGCTGGCATCGAGAACCAACCACCCTGGCGGGCCCACAGGCAGGGGCTCCTCAGGGTGCCGTCTGCGACCCAATGTCGCTTAGCGGTGCCCCGGGGAAGAGCCTATTCTGTGGCCCCGAACTATGGAACCAACTACCTCTGGGACTCCGTTTGGCCCCTGACCTCCGCACCTTCCGCCATGATTTAAAAACTTGGCTCTTCGAACAGGCTGGGCTGTGCTGACCTCCGGGGGGAGGGTTTAAATTTTTAGTTAATCGGTGGGTTTTAGCTCTATTTGACTTGTATTGTTTAATGTTATTTTTAGGTAATTATTGTTGTTTTTTTTAGTTGTTAGCCACCCTGAGTCCCTTTGGAGAGGGGGTGGCATACAAGTCTAAATAAATAAATAAATAAATAAATAAATAAATAAATAAATAAATAAAGGCACAAGACAGGGATGTCCAGTGTCCCCTGTACTATTTATTTTGACATTGGAAGTGTTAAATAGAGACATCCGGCAGGATACAGAAATAAAAGGGATGGAGATAAAAAAAGAAAAATACAAACGACAGGCATTTGCAGATGACCTAGTTTTTATCATAGAGGAACCGCAAACAACTGGACCCAAATTAATGAAGAAAATAGATGACTATGGGGAAGTTGCAGGATTGAAAGTAAACAAAGAGAACACTAAAATTTTAGTCAAAAACTTTACAAATAAACAGAAAAAAGAGTTAATGGAGAAGATAGACATTCAGATAGTGAAGAAAGTAAAATATCTGGGCATTCATCTATCAGCAAGATGTGTAACTATAAAAGAAGATAATTACGTTAAATTGATACAGCAAATTAAATTTGACTTGGAAAAGTGGAGACATTTGCAACTATCACTACTAGGAAGAATAGCTACCATTAAAATGAATACTCTACCGAGATTATTATACTTATTCCAAACAATTCCAATAAAGCTGGAAAAGAAATACTTAGAGGAATTAAACAGATTAGTTTCAAAATTTATTTGGCAAGGTAAAAAAGCAAGAATAAGTCTGAAACTGTTACAAGACTCTAAGAATAGAGGAGGCTTTGGGCTGCCAGATTGGGAGTTATATTACCAGGCATCTGCACTTATGTGGTTAAAAGAATGGATAACCTTGAGGCATAGATGATTATTAACTTTGGAGGGTCACAATTTGCAACTGGGGTGGCACACCTTTCTATGGTATGGGAAAAATAAAATACACAGTTATTTCTAACGATATTATATTAGAAATGCTCTGTTTTCAGTATGGGAAAAAATTAAGGAAAAACACTATTTGAAAATACCAGTCTGGCTCCCTACGATGGAGGCACTGATACATCCAAATGTGGTTGATACGGGAAAAATCATAGAATATAAAGATATTTTGAATGAGAAAGGGGAATTGAAAAGTAAACAGGAATTGAATACTCAAGGGATAAACTTAGCATGGTGGATGCAGGTACAAATAAAATCAAGATATGAAACAGATGTTAAATTATATGGTTTTTATAAAGAATCAACAGAATTGGACCAGATTTTAACAGGAACTGATGAGAAATTAATTTAAAAAATTTAGACTTACCTATTGAGTATTAGAATGGAAGAGCAAGCAAAAGAAACAATGATAGCATGGGCTAAAAACTTTGGTTATTCTATGGAATTGGATAAATGGCAAAAGTTGTGGGATCGAAATTATAAATTAACATTGTCTACTGCATACAAAGAAAAGGTATATAAAATGGCACTTTCCACCAGCAAGATTAGCCAAGATGTATAAAGATATGTCAACTAAATGTTGGAAGTGTAACCAGACTCCGGGCTTGTACTATTGCATGTGATGGACGTGCCAAAAAGCAAAACAATATTGGACAAAAATACATACTTGGATAGAAAAAATGATAAAGGAACATGTAGATTTAAAACCAGAAATATTTATGTTGGGTATCATACCAGAAAAATATAATAAAGGGACTATGTATTTCATATTACATGTGTTAACAGCGGCCAGAATTGTATTTGCACAACATTGGAAAGGTGTGGAGATCCCCACAGGTGAGAAGATAGTAAAAAAAAAAAACACCTAGAATGTGCAGAAATGGATAGATTAACACCTGAAATTAAAAAGAAGGAAGATACAGAATTTTTTGAAACATGGGATTCATTTTATTTATGGTTAAACAGAAACAGAAGTTAGAATATTTAATAATTATAAACAAAGGATTAATTTTACCATGAGGGTTTATTATATGTTTATCATCAATATGATTTAGTATTAATAATTAAGTATTAATATTATGTTGAGAAAATACTGTTATTATATGATCACTACTAATGAACATTATTATGATTATTGCTTAAACTGTAACCAGACAACACACAATATAGATATTGAAATTGGTGCTCTTGCTTTATATAGTAAAAAAAAATTGAAAATAAATAAATAAATTTAATGGTCCGACAGTGGGACCCACTTTAAAAAAAGATTGCTTTGAGTGCACTAATTGGAATGTATTTAAAGAGGCTGAAATGAATGGACAATATACCGATGTGAATGAATACGGTTTCTACTGTGTCTGCTTATATGCAAAAGTGTATGGAGGATGTCAGTGTTCTTAAAATTTTTGTCATACGAGGAAATGAGAAACCTTGGATGTCACAGGTCCGTGTGATGTTGAAGGTGAGAAACACCACTTTCAAATGAGGTGATGTGGCAGCACTTAGAATAGCAAGTGCTTATTTGAGACGTGCTATAAAAGTAGCAAAGCAGGCCTATAGTCAGAAAGTACAGAACTTCTTTCAAGAACCTATGGACCCTAGACGTATGTGGCAAGGTATTTGGGTCATTACTGACTATAAGGCAGCTTCTCTGACACGTAAGGGTGACATGGATTCTCTAAACAAGCTGTTTTTTGGATGGTTTGAGGCCACAAACAATGTTCCAGCAAGGAAGGCTGTTCCCCTCCCTGATGAGCACTCAGGTTTGATACAACTGCTGTTTGGAAGGTCCTGCAGAAAGTCAATACTCAGAAAGCTGCTGGTCCTGATATCCCTGGGCGAGTGTGCTGACCAGCTGGCCACTGTTCTCACAGACATCAACCTCTCATTGCATCAGGCCATGGTTCCATCATGTTTTAAGACTGCCATCATTGTACCAGTGCCCCAAAAAACTATCATCACATGCCTTAATGATTACTGTCCAGTTGTACTCACTTCCATAATGATGAAGTGTTTTGAGAGATTGACTCTATGGTTTCATGCAGAGGCGGTATTCAGCAGGTTCTGACCAGTTCTGGAGAACCAGTAGCAGAAATTTTGAGTAGTTCGGAGAACCGGCAAATATCACCTCTGACTGGCCCCACTCCCAACTATTCTCTGCCTCCCAAGTCCCAGCTGATCGTCTGGGTCTTCTTTTGGTTTTGAAGCATTTCTAGTAGGACTACCAGATTCTGTAAGAGCTTTGTCCCCTATGCCATCTGTCTGGTAAACTCACAAGATTTGTTTCTCTCATCATGTACATGTATACATCCAAACTAGACAGTGTTGTTTCTCTGTGTCATATATGTGGGTATAGCTATAATTTTGTATTTATTTATTTTGTCATGTTTATGTAGTGTATATTAGAGGTGGAGACCCTTTGAGACCTGTATGCAATGAAATTTTATTTTAATGTATGCCGATTAGTGTACATTCAAAGTGACAATCAGGTTATTCTAAGTCTGTCTGATTGTGTTCTTCCTCCCCACCCTCTTATACCCAAGTGAGTCAGGGAGGAGTCAGCCGGACTCACTTCTTAATCCTCCTGTTGGGCTCCATTAGTGCCGATAGATAAACTGAGCCCGTCAGCACATTTACAAGAGCCGCTGAAGCCTGACACTATATACTTCCAAGATTGTTTAGCTGCATCAGACGCATTGTCGGCAGAGCGGGATGGTCGACAGTGATGAGGGGGAATCCGGGAAACCCCGTCCTTCTGTGGATTTTGGAATCGACTGTAGTGCTGCAACCGATGATGGGGGGCGGAATCTGGGTATATAGTTTACTTGCAAGTAGGTAGGGTTCATAGACGAAAGATAGATTGCAGAGATAGGAAACAATGGACATATTAGGTATAACCGGATGGTGACCTAGAGGGTAATTAAAGGGCTAATTAGAGGTGAGTACAGGAGATAGGAGCGTTTAGGTGGGTGTGTATACCTTAAAATAGCATTGGAAGGCAGAAGCTTCCAGTGCTAACCTAGACCAGATTGTATGCCGTTCTTGCCAGATGGGAAGTTTGTCATTTGACATTAAACACCTTGAAACCTGCTTTCTGCTGTTGTATGGTGGTTCATGTGCAAATCTGCGAGCTTTCAGAAGACTGGCTGAGAGAAGGTTAGCACTGGAAGCTTCTGCCTGCCAATGCTATTTTAAGGTATAAACACACCCACCTAAATGCTCCTATCTCCTACATGGCAGCCTGCCGGTTAGTGCTGGTACAAAATAATAAAGCCAGCCTCGCATACCCTCCTCTGTATAATGATTTAGCTGATGTTTTTAGCAAGTCTGGAAGCATAGGTCCAACCCTGTCTAGGGCAATCCATTACCTGGTCGGATACATGTCAATGGGCGTTTGATTCCCTTAAGCAGATGTTTGCTCCAAAGCCTGTATTGAAGCATCCAGATACAGAATTGCCATTTTTAATTTGGGCAGATGCCAGTGACGTGGCAGTGGGAGCTGTTCTTTTACAAAATAATTCAAATGGTAGCTTGCAGCCATGTGCTTATACATCAAAGAAATTAAGTCCAGCTGAGAGGAATTGGGCTGTTTGGGAGAAGGAGGCCTTCATGATATGATGGGCTTTGTTGACATGGAGGCATTTCCTTGAGGGAGCACAACATCCATTTGAGGTTTGGACGGATCATAAGAACCTGGAGGCACTCCAATCTCCTCAAATATTATCACCTAAGCAGGCCCTATATTTTCATCGGTTTAACTTCGTCCTAAAGTACATACCAGCGGGAAAGAATTTTTTAGCTGACGCTCTGTCAAGGTTACCACAATATGACAGCAGACAAGAGGTAATAGTGCAACCGATTATACAAGGGAGGGAGACTCTACAGTCATTACGAGTGCAATTATTGGCTCAAGATTTACTGAACGCTATAAAGGGAGACCTGTGGTTAGCAAAGAACCAAATGCAATGTGATATCAGCAATGGTATTGCATGGAAAGGAACGAAACTATATATACCGGAAATTTTGAGGACCAAAGTATTACATCATTGCCATGATGTTAGGCAGGCTGGGCATTACGGATTCTTAAAAACATTACATCTTGCCAAAAGGCAATTTTGGTGGCCTGCAATGAGATCAGATATTGAACATTACGTAAAGACATGTACGGTTTGTGCTACCACTAAGTCCCGACCTGGAAAGACTCTGGGATTACTATAAACAGTATCGAATCCCACTAAACCATGGCAGGACATTGCCATGGACTTTATAGTAGACTTACGTAATAGCCATGGATATACAGTGATCTGGATGGTCATAGATTTATTTTCGAAGCAGGTGCACTTTATCCCATGTGCTGGTCTACCCTCTACTCGAAAATTAGCTACCATGTTGATTAAGAATATCTACAGACTACATGGGGTATCGAGAAGGATCATCTTGGATCGAGGAGTGCAGTTTACTGCTCGGTTTTGGCAGGAGTTCATACACTTAATAGGTTCTTCACAGGGGTTAAGCAAGACTTATCATCCGAGCATCAATGGTGCTGCAGAACGTACTAATGCAGCCATGGAACGATACCTCCACTGCTATGTCTCCTATTAGCAAACAGATTGGTTGGAATTGTTACCATTTGCAGAGGTGGCATATAATAACATCATACATCGTAGTACTGGACAAACCCCATTCTTTATAGTAAATGGCATGGAATTCATACCAATTCCTGAGTGGGAGCAAGGAGGATGGGAACCAATGACTACAGCTATATGGACTGAAAGAATAAAGGAAACATGGACGAAGGTGCACCAAGCATTGCGCGATGCTTTTGTTGCTTATAAGAAACAGGCTGATAAGAAAAGAACGGACCATAAAATGTTCAAAATAGGAGACCTAGTATACCTCTTCACTAAATATCTAAATTTGGGGCTGCCATCTAAGAAATTGGGTCCTAAATATATTGGTCCATTTCCAGTTATTAAGATAATTAATCCTGTCACAATACCATTGAAATTACCATCACGATTTAGACGAGTGCACCCGCTTTTCTATATTAGCCTCCAGCAAACATGGCAAATCCTGACACCCAATCTGATCCTCCAGGTCCTGTACAAGATGATCAATATGAGATTAGTGAAATACTTGATTCCCGTAGACATAGGGGAACCTTGCAATACTTGGTTTGTTGGAAAGGGTATCCTGTCAGAGGCGTCATGGTTTGTCTATTCGGAGGTGTGCGCCCCTTGGCTATGCCGACAGTTCCACCTAAAGTATCGTGCCAAGGAAGGGGGGGAGACAATGCATAACGTTTCATCTGTTCATTCTCTTTTTCTAGGTGGATCTCTGTCGGGCTCCGTTAGTGCTGATAAACTGAGCCTGTCAGCACGTTTGCAAGAGCCGCTGAAGCCTGACACTATATACTTCCGGGATTGTTTAGCTGCATCAGAGCACGTGGCAGGTGGGATGGTGACAGTGACAGGGGAATCTGGGAACCTCTGTCCATTTGCCGTTTTTGGAATCGACTGTAGTGCTGCAACGGACGATGGGGGGCGGGAATCTGGGTATATAGTTTACTTGTGAGTAGATAGGGTTCATAGGTGAAACATAGATTGCAGAGATAGGAAACAATGGACATATTAGGTATAACCGGATGGTGACCTAGAGGGTAACTAAGAGGCTAATTAGGGGTGAGTACAGGAGATAGGAGCATTTAGGTGGGTTAGCATTGGAAGGCAGAAGGCAGTCCAGTTGCTAACCTAGACGTGTATGCCGTTCTTACGGTGGGAAGTTTGTTGTTTGACATTAAACACCTTGAAACCTGCTTTCTGCTGTTGTATGGTGGTTTGTGTGCAAATCTGCGAGCTTTCAGAATACCGGCTGGGACCTACCTCCTTTCTCAGAGCTTAGGGAAGGCTTTTGTACTCTTTTGCTTTGACCATCTCCGTGACTCTCTGCATCTGCAAAGCAGGGATCTGGACTAGATCTCTCCTCTTAGCAACACTGATTGAAACTGCCCTTGAAGGAAGGAGGAATCCTGCAACATGGGACATTCCACTCCCAGTCCATGGAGCCAATCTAGAAGGATAATATGACTGATGGTATCAAAGGCTGTTGAGAGATCAATGAGGGCCTGGATGGACATACTGCCCCCATTCAAGTGCCACCAAAGGACACAAACAAATGCATTCAGTGCCCTCTCAGTGTTATATCCAGGTCTGAAATCCAACTGAAAAGGGTCCAGATAATCCACTTCATCCAGTGGCCACAGACCACTGGTGGGCCACAAGAAAATTTTGGTGGTCTGCAGAGAAATGTCCCCCCTAACCCCCCCCCCAAAGCAATTAATCCAGGCTGCGTGGGAACACAAGGCTGCGCCGGCCACATGGCCCACGGGAACACAAGGCTGCGCCACCCACATGGCCTGTGGGAACACAAGGCTGTGCTACCCACATGGCCCGCCCACCCGCTGGCCCCCACCCTTTGGCTGAGTGCAAAGCCACACAAGCTGGAACTGAAAGCTAAGACCAACAGAGCGGGGAGGGAAATCTGCCCCGGGGTGGCTTGCTCATGTTGGTGGGAAAGTCAGTCCCATATTCCAGAGCTGCAGTAGTCACAGGACTGGCCTGTGCACCGGCCTGCCATGGATGAGCTGCTCTGGGATGACCAAAGGGCCAGTCTTGTGACGACTGCAGCTCTGGAATATGGGACCGGCCTGTGGTGGGGTTGGAAATCTCCGCTTCAGTGCTTTGACTCCCAGGAACAGGAGTTCAGCCAAGCTATCTGCAAAATTGTCTCTCTCAAGGAGCGCTCGCAGAAGCAGCGTGGGAAACTTCGGCTGGGCTCTTGAGAGATGAGAGTGACTCCAGCTGCTTCTCTCCATAAGCGCTCCTCAAGAGAGAGACTATTTTGCAGGTAGCTTGGCCAAACTCCTGATGTTGCACTGCGCTAACATGGCGGGGCGGCTTGTCCCTGAAGTGCCAGCATTGCTCCAATGGCGCAGCCCTGGGGACGCTACCTTTGCCTGCACCTGTCACCAAAGCACGGCAGCCAGAGAAGCGCTCCATCCTCCGCGGCGGCTGAACTTCCAATCGGTGCTGGAGGCAGCGCTGAAAGGAAAGAGGTGGCGCCCAAAGGGGCTTCCACAAAGGGGGAAGGAAATCCTCCCTCTGCTGCTGCTTTCGCCCATCTTAAACTCTGCCGGCTCCTGGGTGTCCTGTTTGCAGTCGCGCCTGATGCGTCCCCTGCCCCCCGTTACGTGTCTATCAGGAGCACCCGAGCCCGGCTTCTGCAGTCCTTCGGGGCACCAGGTGTAAAACCGCATTCGGCCGGCTGCTCCTTTGTTTGAAGGGGAGGTTCCTGGTTCCTTGTGTCACCATGTTTTTTTTCTCCCATGGATGGTGGAGGAATAAAGAGTTTCACATATTTGTGGTGTGGGTCCCTGTCACAAAATCAGAGCCTTTTGGCAAGGTTTCTTGTATTTTATGTTACTGGCCCATTGCAGGCTGATAAATATAATAGTTGGGGTAGAGAGGTTGTTGAGAGAAAGAGAAATTGCAATGTAATGGCAAAATAGTTCCATTTTATTATACTGGTTGGAGAGTGGCTTTCCCACCAATGTCAGCAAGCCACCATCAGTCAAAATTCAAATTAGTGGTCCGCGGGATTTAAAATTATGAGTTTGGTGGTTCCTGATGTCCAAAAGGTTGGCGACCCCTGGTTTAGAAGATAGGTGATAACTTAAAAGACAGGATACTTGCAAGCCTAGATAGCACAGCATTCAAACCTTTCTTCAGCCATGTGCTCTGTCCTTTCCTCTTTGGCACTAAGAGAGCTCTAGGCCAGAGATGGGTAACCAACAGCCTTCCAAATGATACTGAGCAGCAAATCCCATCACACCTGACCATCGCTAAGTAGACCTCATGGCAATGGAGGTACAGGTAGTCCTTGCTTACCAACCACAATTGGAACTGGCAACACAATTGTTAAGCAATGCAGTTAATAAGTGAGACATCACATGACCCCAACTTGTGATTTTACTGCTGATTTCTCTGCTTGTTGGAAGCCAGCTGTGAAACACACAAATGGCAATCATGTAACTGCAGGACACTGTGAAAGCCACATGTGAAGAACAGTTGTAAAGGTACTTTTTGGGTGCTATTGTAACTTCAAACAGTTGGTAAACAGTGCAGTCATTAAGTGAGGACTACCTGTACAACAATCTCAGCCAGGGAATGTCATCTGTCAGGGTCCAGGAAGAATGTCTCGGAAGATCTTGCCTCTGGAGATCAGATTGGCCTCGATCCTGCTGGCTTTCTGAAAGACCCTGTAAACATGTTTTTGCCAATGGGCATGGGGACCCAGAATGTCCTAGAGCCAGTTCAGTGGCTGCATTGCATGTTATTGCTGGATGCACTTACCTTGGCTGTAAGTCTTATGAATTTTGCTGGTTTCTATATGATTTTTCAAATTTTTTTGCATTGCTTTTAGATTGCTGAGTTGTTCCATTTTATATTATTTTTACTTTGATCTTATTCAAGTTTTCTTAAATCTAGTTCTTGGTAATTTATTTTCAGCTGAGAGTATAAACTTATAAATAAAGCAGGTGGGAGGCTACAGACAGAATATGTTAGTTCAGATGTCTATGGAGATTCTCAAGTCATCCAAGTCATATAAGTTCTGACTGGATTGGGAGGGGGGAAATGGAAGGATCCCCCCCCCAAGCATCCAGTCAGAACTCATGAAGCTTCTTGGATGAGAAGCAAAACGTCTTCTTCCTCAAGGAAACAACATAATCCAGTTGCACCTCCAAAGCACCTTTGAGACATCTTAGTTCAGACAAAATTAATTTGATTTCTTCTCCCTTATAGCTTTAATGATACAGCAGCCCATGACATGGTATTCATTGCCTTGAGAATATGCTAGAACAGCTTTGGTACACTGTATTTACATCGGAAAAAAAAACACATTTGAGAAAGTTTTCAACAAAATCCACAAAACAAGAGGTTACAAAGAAACCCTCTTTATTTTCACATTTCAAATACACTGCATATGTTTAAAAAACACGGTTAACTGAATCTGTTCATAAGCATGACAGCTGAAAATCATGAATCACAATCTGTAAAGCAGTTTCTGCAGTATAACAAACTCTGTAGATAATCATTCCAAAACAAGAAGAGAAACTTACATCTTTACACCTGTAAAGTTATTTGGGTAACTAATGCTGTTATAAACATGAGGCAAAACACCCCACCTCCACCAGGTCAGTAGTAAGACAGACCTTACTGCATTTGTCCCAGAAAACATGTGTTTCACAGTCAACACTAAAGCAGAATGCATTCAAACAGCTTTTCTAATTCTATACAGGCATATCCAGTATTTCACAACATTACAGGTTAAGAAGGATCACACTCAGTAACAGTAATCTAGGATTCATTCACAAGTTTGACTCTACTACATGAGAACTATTACAAAGCTATTACTACCACTGTATTCAAAGAAAACTAGAAGCCCCTTGAAAAAGGAAAAGATTAGTAATACGGCGTTCTGCTGGAACAAGTCATGGATGCCACTTTCTTTTACAAATAAGAAATACACATAAATTCTTATTATTCAGTTGTCCAGTATATAAATCATTCCTAAAAAGAGAAAACCTGTAAAGGAAAAATATTAGTATAGGTTAGGAAGTTACAAGTATTCAAGTCCACACATAAGGAGTTTGGGAATGCGCAAAAGTCATTATCTGGAATGGACCATTCCAGAGAAACCCAGAATGTTCTGTTTTCCAGTAAACCACACTGATCCTGGGAGCAGTTATGTGGTTTTCAGACATCAGTCTTCCAAACCAGAAATTGTTCAAATATTATGTTTCAAAAGAAACAGGAACATTGGGGCCCAGATGTGTGGCATGGTCTGTAGGGAAAGAAAGAATATTCTGGGATGGTCAAAATTTGATGAATTTTGTGCATCCCTATGTTAGTATATAGTGCCACATTAATAAAACTATACTCAATGGATTTCTAAACAAAAGATTAGCAGTAATCACCCAACTTGCCAGCCATTGATGATAAAGACAGTAGTTGCAGAACTTTAAGGATTCTGTGTCAGGGTTTGGTATAAAGAGATGGATCTCTAAGAACAGCCTTTCTCAACTGGCTGTCTTCTAGATGTGTCAGGTTTACAATTCTCAAAGGTTACAATCCCAAAATATCTAGACTGGATAGCTGTGTGTTACCTATGCTAGACACAGACCACTAATTCTACTAAACATAACTTTATGATTTACTGAAAGAAGAGAATCTAAGAGTGCAGCTCTGATTCCAGATATTTTGAGGTACATTTAGTGCCTCTGAGAAGTCAGATGGTAGCACTGCTTGCTATGGTGTAGCAATATAATTTACTTGAATCCAAAAATCTTTATGCCACAAGATGAAACATTAGAAGATCTCAAGCAGCAGGAGGTGAAGGGGAAATGAGAAGATTGAATATTTTAACATGAGACACAGGATACTCTAGAACACTGTTTCTCAACTTTGGCAACTTTAAGTCGTGTGGACTTCAACTCCCAGAATTACTGGCTGGGGAATTCTGGGAGTTGAAGTCCACATATCTTAAAAGTTGCTAAGGTTGAGAAACTCTGCTCTAGAACTAAACTGAATGACTGACCTGCAATACGGCATTGTGGATTACCAATAACAATTGGAACAGAGTCATATGAGTGGCAAAAGGGCTACACTTACCACTCATAGTGTCACATAGCCCCCATTTTAGCACCTAAAAATAAGGGGGAAAATGCTCTCTTTCATATATATATTATAGCCCCAATCTGAATGACTGGCCTGCAATCCCTGGCCACTTTTGGAGTACAGCCCTCAAAACACCATGCAAACCCTAGAAAAGCCTTGAAATGGCCAAAGCAGTATGTTCCTACTTTATGCCGTGCTAATCACATACAAGAATTATGCTCCATGGTCCTAAATAATTTTCTTAGCTCAATAAGAACTCAACAGACAATTTAACATAAATCATCGGGTTCTATTTCTCTCCCTAAAAAAGAAAACAAGCTGCAAAGGGAGAAATGGAAAAAGTTATCATATTGAAGAAAGAATTGAGTCCTTGGTAGGAGTACATTGGGACCTGAAACAGCTGCAGTCCCATCCTTAGGAATTTCAGCAAACTGGATGGCTTGATTAACCCTTATAACAGTTTGGTACAAAGGGCCAATGAATGAAAAATCATGATTGGAAAAATGCCATAAGCATAATTTAAAACTAAGACAACTGCTGAGCAAAAAAATAAAATTCTAACATTGACTAAGTTATGAAAACTCAAAGATCTCCTACAAACGATGGGTCTGACACAGTGGTTCCACCTGTAAAAAAAGAATCATTTCAAGGTTAAGCACTGGAAAAGAGGAATGAATTCCTTTCCCTATAATCTGAAAGGAAAATTATGCAGTTAAATCTTAATCTTCACTTATATAAAATGGGAAACGAAACAAGCTTCATAGAAAAGACCAGTATTATGCATATATATAATTTAACCATACAATTTTATTCTAATTAACAATAATTTCTCTGAAGAAACATATTTTCTGTAGCACAGCATTTGGCTAGATGATCTGTTTAATGATGATCTGGTTTTGGGGTTCCTGCTTACCCGTTTGCTAGAGTGCATTACAGATTTTTCATTAACAACTTTCTCCCATGAGGAAAGGTTAACACATTGTCTTCTTTTGGTGAGGTGTGTTTTTAAACCAACAGCAAAGGGCAACATTGAGTTTTATCATTTTTTAACCTGACATTCTCAACCAAAGATCTTATATAATATGAAATGGGGTAGCACTACCAAAGTTGAGTATGGAAATTGGAGTATATGCTTTGAATATCACAGTTAAAAATGATCCTTCCCAACCAGATTTTTACCAAAAGATGGCATACATGAGATCCAATATGAATCAATGTTCTGTACATTAGGACCCAAGGCTCATATTAGTAACAAGTTATTAAATATATGTTACCGCCAGTGTGTGAAAAGCTGGCATTGTATAGAATGCCTAGGAAATCTATAGAAAGTGTGACTTTTTAGGAAGAGTGTTATCAGTTTTATTTTAATATGCTATATACTTTCCCTAGGAATTATATATAATATATAGGCATTATGCAGAATGACAAGAACTATTTACGTAAAGTATGAAAAGAGTACTGAAAAGGGTTAGGGTTAACTCTAAAACTTTATTGTAAAGACATACAGTATATGAACATGAAAGAAAAAATGCAAAATAAAGTACAGGACTTTCTTACTGAAAAAACGATAGAAAAAGACCACCGCTGACCTACTTGTTGCAACAAGGAAGTCTAGAATGGCATTTTAGTGGTAGTATTTTATACTTTGCCAGTTTGCCTTTTGGAATGGCATAGAATGCCTTTTTTTGGCATTCTATAGATTTCCTAGGCAGTCTATAAAATGCCTAATTTCACACATTGATAGTAACATACAGTACTGTGCAAAAGTGTTAGGCAGTTGTGCAAAAATGTTGTATATTAAGAATGCTTTCAGAAATAGAAGTGTTAATAGTTTATTTTTATCAATTAACAAAATGTAAAGTAAATGAACAGAAGAGAAATCCAAATAAAATCTGGTGTGACCACACTTTGCCTTCAAAGCAGCATCAATTCTTCTAGTTCTTGAAGGAACTTGGCAAGGTTCCTTCAAGGTTGTTCCAAACATCTTGGAGAACTAACCACAGATCTTCTGTGGATGTAGGCTATCTCAAATCCTTCCGTCTCATCATATAATCCCAAACAGACTCGATGATATTGAGATCAGGGTTCTGTGGGGGCCCAAACCATCATTTCCAGGACTTTGGTTCTTCTTTACACTGAAGATAGTTCTTAATGACATGGGCTGTATGTTTGGGGCAGTTGTCCTGCTGCAGAATAAATGTGGGGCCAATCACATACCTCCCTGATTGGTATGGCATGATGGATAAGTATCTGCCTGTATTTTTCAACACTGAGGACACCATTGATCCTGACCAAATCTCCAACACCATTTGCAGAAATGCAGCCCCAAACTTGCAACGAACCTCCACCATGCTTTACTGTTGCCTGCAGACACTCATTATTGTACCACTCTCCAGTCCTTCAGCAAGCAAACTGTTTCCTGCTACAGCCAAATAGTTCAAATTTTGATTCATCAGTCCAGAGCACCTGCTGCCATTTTTCGGCACCCCAATTCCTGCACATTTCATGCACAGTTGAGCCGCTTAGCCTTGTTTCCACATCAGAGGTATTGCTTTTTGGCCACAATTCTTCCATGAAGACCACCTCTGGCCAGACTTCTCCAGCCAATAGATGGGTGTACCTGGGTCCCACTGGTTTCCATCAGTTCTGCGCTGATGGCACTTCACATCTTCTAATGTCAAAGGGAAGGAAGAATGATGTGTCTTTCATTTGCTGCATTACGTTTCCTTGGCCAACCACTGCATCTACAGTCCCCTCAATGTTACCCATTCCTTTGTGCTTCTTCAAAAGAGCTTGAACAGCACATCTTGAAACCCCAGTCTGCTTTGAAATCTTTGTCTGGGAGAGACCTTGCTGATGTAGTAGAACCACCTCTTGTCTTGTTCTTAGTTTTGCCATGGTGTATGACCTGTGACATGAAACTGTCATCCACAACCTCACCTTAATAACAGAATTTGGTTGTTCCTCACTCAGTTATAAGCCTCCTACTTATACAGCTTCTTCCATTTCAGTTAATGATTGTATTTCAACTTAGTACATATGAAATTGATGATCATTAGCACCTGCTTGGTATAATGGTTCATCATACACCTAACTCTAATCCTACAAAATCCCTGACTTTGTGCAAGTGTAAGAATTGATGCTACTTTGAAGGCAAAGGGTGGTCACTGCAGATATTGATTTGATTTTCTCTTCTGTTCATTTACTTTCCATTTTGTTAATTCATAAAAATAAACTATTAACACTTCCATTTCTGAAAGCATTCTTAATTTACAGCATTTTTGCACAAGTGCCTAACACTTTTGCACAGTACTGTATATAATAAATATGGGTTACAAATAACCTTACACAAAATCCTTAGGATTTAAAAGTTTTGTAATACATTGCAAATGCAATACTTTGATAAACAGTATGGAACTTTGCTATTTTGTGGTGACCTTAATGCAGGTATACCTCAGCCATGCTACTCAGAGGTATGTTATGGCTTTAAAAGCCAACTGCACTATCTTGGATGCGTTAAAAGAATTCTCCAACCCTTCGTTTTGTCCAAAATGGCAGCTGCAAAATAAAGCTTAGAAGACAGTGAGAAAGTTTATAAGCAGGCAATCAAAGAAAAAAAAAAGGAACAAGAACCATTCCCCATCTATATGAATGTTAGACTGACATCCTAGTTAATGAAAAGAATGCCTGTGATACTAAGAGTCTACTCTGGAAAGATGAATAAGAAAACAGATCTTATTAGTTTTCCTAATACTAGGGAATGCCCATAAAAGGTTCTAAGTAGCAACACCAAATAAAGCTATACAAAATTCATGAATACAATCATGAAAACTAAAATAGGAGTTTATCCTATCCAAATAAATACTTAGAATAAGTGAACTAACATCTAAGATAAATTCCATAGATGGTGTAGTTAATTTGACTTCCTGATGTCAGCTAAAAGTTACTGCAAGATTAATATCAAGATCCATTAAGTTGCCAAAACTCATTCAAATCAACTATGAAGTATCACTTCTTTCTTTGAAAAGTGTCACCACAAGGTAACATTGCTTCTTCATTTCTTCTGTGTTCAGTGTGAGCCCTCTTGGTAATGAAATATTGACTATACCATTTAAAGTCAGTCGCTGAAAAGGAATACAGCAATCCCTTCGTTTCATCATTTGGGCCACATTTGGAAAAACAAGAAACCATGGAAGAATGAAGGAGAAATGTCATCTTATGTTAGCATTTTCCTATAAAGCTGATCAACTCACTCTAATTTGATATATGTAAGCCTTCACTGATATACTGTATAACTCACACTAGGTCTCTTCAACAGTTGTTTATATTCTTGCCACATAATTCATACCAGCACCTAGAGCAGGGGTGTCAAACTCAAGGCCCGCGGGCTGGATCCGGACTGGAAATATCAAAGGACCAGCCTGTAGTGCCTCTGCCAGCCAAAATGGGCTGCAGGGGGGCTTTGTGTGGCCTACACAGGTGGGTTTTGGTCTCCATAGCCTCCTGCAGCATTCTGCTGACTGAAAATGGGCCGTGGGGGGCCTTGTCAGCCCCCCTGCAGCCTGTTTTGGCTGGCAGAGTACTGCAGGAGGCTGTGGAGGCTGAAAACCACCCATGCGGGGGCTTGTGAGGCCTTCCTGTGGCCCATTTTGGCTGGCAGAGTGCTGCATAAACAGATCTCAGGGTTATCCCATAAAAATAATGTCCAGCTCCAGAATTCCAGGTGATTCCCACCTGGGACCTTCATAAAGGGGGGAGAGGGCAGAGGTGGGCCCTGTAGTTTTCCATAGCCCAAGGCCATGAAGACAAGGTGGACCCTCCCAAAATTACGTTCTGGCACCTCCCTTAAGGTAGGAATGGAAGACAACAAAGCCTGCTAGAGGTCTTGGGGGGGAGAGGTACATTTTTTTTCTTTTTTTCAGCTAAAAGTCCACCAGGGGTTTCCAGCCACTAATAAATAGTGACTAAATTATTAGACCAGAGAAATACCATGGACATAACAGGGGTGGGATTCTACTGGTTCGGACCGGTTCTATAGAACCAGTTGTTACGATTTTGTGCAGTTCGGAGAACTGGCAAATCGTGCCCCCTGGCTGGCCCTGCCCCTCTCCGCCCAGTCAGTCCTTATCACGCATGCGTGACATCGCATGCATGCCTGACATGCTGACTGCATTCTCCCCTGCCTAGTCACTCCTTAAGGTATTTTTTCCACCCTCCCAATGATCACCTGTGCTGACAATCAGCTGTGTCGGGTTCCCCCTAGCTGTCTTACTGCTTCACCCAGGAGCCTTCCATGAAGCCCAGGAGGCAAAAAGGCAGGGGGGCTGCGTGCCCCCTCCATTTTTGCCTTCCTGGGCCTCAGGGAAGCCTCCTGGGAGCAAAAATGACCCCACAGGAGGCTTTCCTGAGGCCCAGGAGGCCAAAAAACAGAGCACCAGGGGGTGGGGGTGGTGTGTGCTGAAAAAAAAATCAACGCCCACCTAGCCACTCCCACCTAGCTACACCCACAGAACCAGTAGTAAAAATATTTGCATTCCACCCCTGGGACATAATATACTTATAATATACTGTAAATTATTACTAATATTAAGTCCTCCTCTAGGGCTTTGTCAGAGGTAGTAACAAAAATTGATAGACTGTTGGACAGAAAGTTTTTAGAGGCATCTGGAGAAATTGTCAGTTCATTTATGCTCTGCTCCTATGCAAGAGTCAAGCCCCATAGCAGCTGGGGACTCTACATGTCTTTAATCTCTACATCATGGAATTGAGAATATTTGTGCCAGAAAGTAAATCTCCCTTTGTCTGGAATAGATGTTTTGAATGGAAAGGGGAAAAATGCATCTTTGAGCCTGTGTCAAATGCCCACCATGTTCACCCCCACCATGTTCACCCCCACCATGGTCACCCCCACCCCACCCACGTCCCACCACCAGCCCTCCAAGGTCAAACACAACCCTGATGTGGCCTTCAATGAAATAGAGTTTGACACCCCTGACCTAGAGGCTATCTACTTGGTCAATAGTGGTTCAACTGTTCAGTCAGTCTAGTTTGATACAAACTACAAATAGTTGGTATATCCATCTCTATACACTCTAGCTATTTTTGTAGCTTTTAATGTCCTAGCAATATCTAATAATTATAAATTTCACTTCCGATGAACACCTCTCCTTTATGACCAATATTTCAGAACAACTTTTGAAAATTTGAAGAACACTATAGTTATATAGGGATGATTTTCTGTAATCTTCTCATGATAGGTGAGCCAAGAGTAAATCACCCTCATTTTAGCCTGGACAAAAACACCATTATGCAGATTATCTTTAATTTCTTATGAAATTAAAATTATCCAACTTTGTCCAAAATGAATGTGAAAAATACATGAATTAATGAATACTACAGTGGCTATTTAACTTTGAACTATATAGTCGTTAATACTTCAGCATCTACACATAACTTGACTACACTTTTTATTGGTATGGGTATAAAAACTAAAGTGACCTAGAAAATGTTGCCAAATTAAATGAAAATGATCTCTATACGAGAAACAAGTTTCCACATACAGTGGTTACTGGCTAAACATCTATACCAAATGTATGCTTTTGAAGTTCCAGAACAAATAATACACAGGTCAAGAGACTTGTATTGACTTACTGGCATCTTTATAAAAAAACAGAAGAGTTACACCAAAAATAATAAGAACAACATTTATAGAACCATTTCCATTCAACTCTGATAAGACAATACAACTGCCTTCCTCCCCATCCCACCAAATAAGCTTTCATGTGAACAGCTTCGTCTAAATTTTGTTAAAGAGTCTCATATTTACACAATACATTAAATGCAATGCCTGCATTTTGCATCTTTAAAAGAACACACGATAAAGAACAAGATAATGGTTGCACCAGATCTTCTACAAAAGATGTGGAGATAGGGTCAGGTAGCATTATGCAAAGAACAGGGTATCCTATTTTTACTGTGATTTGCTTTTGTGGAAGGCACCTCAAAATTAGGAACCAACATTACTATGAACATGCCAATCTCAGTTCTAATTTTGCATTAATCAGTCAAGGTATTGTAACGTCTAAAGACAATTCAAGCAACAGATTTTGTGCAGAGGTGGTATTCAGCAGGTTCTGACCAGTTCTGGAGAACCGGTAGCAGAAATTTTGAGTAGTTCGGAGAACCGGAGGTAACCTTCCCCCAGGAGTGGGGAAGGAATGGAGATTTTACAGTATCCTTCCCCTGCCACACACACCAAGCCACACCCACCAAGCCATGCCATGCCCACCAAGCCATGTCCACAGAATGGATATTTTGAATCCCACCACTGCTTTGGTGCCTATCACCCATACTACAGGTTTCCTTCTGCTCACTACAAAGAGAGACAGAGAAAAAAATCACAAGTCATCTTCTTTCTCTTTCCCATATCTGAGAAACTCCTCTACCAAAATGGTGAGCATATTATACGCCATCATGTGCAAGAAATGGGCCTCAGACAAATCATACAAAGTCCACACCATTATTTTAAATGCCATACCATAGATTTCCCATATATATAAGTTGTAAATCTTAAAGCATTACATTAATGCTCCCAGTCTTCACTTAAGCTGTTTGAAGGTTATCCAGCCTAATCAAAGACCTGCTGACATAATAAATAAAAGTTTCCTCAGACCTCAAATGTGATGTAGAGGTGGGACATTATAAAATCCCCTCTTCTGGCAGGCACTGTTGCATTTAATCCTGCCAAAGTGATGCAGCCTTGCCAATGACTGAGCCCAGCTCTTTACCGCATAGTGAATTCAGTTTCAACCTACAGGTGAAAATCGAAAAATTAGAATATCGTGCAAAAGTTCGTTTATTTCAGTAATGCAACTTAAAAGGTGAAACTAATATATGAGATAGACTCATTACATGCAAAGCAAGATAGTTCAAGCTGTGATTTGCCATAATTGTGATGAGTATGGCTTACAGCTCATGAAAACCCCAAATCCACAATCTCAGAAAATTAGAATATTACATGCAATCAATAAAACAAGGATTGTACATAGAACAATATCGGACCTCTGAAAAGTATAATATGTACTCAGTACTTGGTTTGGGCCCCTTTTGCAGCAATTACTGCCTCAATGCGGCGTGGCATGGAAGCTATCAGCCTGTGGCACTGCTGAGGTGTTATGGAAGACCAGGATGCTTCAACAGCGGCCTTCAGCTCTTCTGCATTGTTCAGTCTCATGTCTCTCAACTTTCTCTTGGCAATGCCCCATAGATGCTCTATGGGGTTCAGGTCAGGCGAGTTTGCTGGCCAAGCAAGCACAGTAATCACTGAACCAGGTTTTGGTGCTTTTGGCAGTGTGGGCAGGTGCCAAGTCCTGCTGGAAAATGAAGTCAGCATCCCCATAAAGCTCATCTGCGGAAGGAAGCATGAAGTGCTCCAAAATCTCCTGGTAGACAGCTGCGTTGACCCTGGACTTAATGAAGCACAGTGGACCAACACCAGCAGATGACATGGCTCCCCAAATCAACACAGACTGTGGAAACTTCACACTGGACTTCAAGCATCTTGCAGTGTGTGCCTCTCATCAGAAAAGAGGACTTTGGACCACTGAGCAACAGACCAGGTCTGTTTTTCTTTAGCACAGGTAAGACGCTTCTGACGACATTTGAAGCCCATGTCCAGGATCCGTCTGTGTGTGGTGGCTCTTGATGCACTGATTCCAGCCTCAGTCCACTCCCTGTGAAATTCCCCAACACTTTTGAATGGCCTTTTCCTGACAATCCTCTCCAGGCTGCGGTCATCCCTGCTGCTTGTGCACCTTTTTCTTCCACACTTTCCCCTTCCACATAACTTTCTATTAATGTGCTTTGATACAGCACTTTGGGAACATCCAACTTCTTTTGCAATTGCCTTTTGAGGCTTTCCCTCCTTATGGAGGGTGTCAATTATGTTTTTTTGCACAACTGTCAGGTCAGCAGTCTTTCCCATGATTGTGATTCCTACTGAACCAGACTGAGAGACCATTTAAAGGCTCAGGAACCCTTTGCAGGTGTTATGGCTTAATTAGCTGATTAGAGTGGGACACTTTGAGCCTAGAATATTGCACCTTTTCACAATATTCTAATTTTCTGAGATTGTGGATTTGGGGTTTTAATGAGCTGTAAGCCATACTCATCACAATTATGACAAATCACAGCTTGAACTATCTTGTTTTGCATGTAATGAGTATCTCATATATTAGTTTCACCTTTTAAGTTGCATTACTGAAATAAATGAACTTTTGCACAATATTCTAATTTTTCGAGTTTCACCTGTACTCTGTTTTCAGAACTATCTAGGTATCATGCTTGTTTGTTATGGACAAACTCTACCTGAGCTGTATGGTGAAGACATATTTTTTTAAAAAAATATTACTTTACATGTTAAGTCTTAAAGCACAATCTTAGTTTTGTGGAAAGACTGTAACATGTCCTGAGATGGGCAAAGGTATGATAGTCTCTCTCTTTTGATCCTGAGGGATTGTTTTAACACAATTCTAAGCAGAGAAAAGCTAGCCTAAATTGCACCAGAAACTAAAATCCCAGGGTTTTTTTGACGAACACAAATTAAGAGATATACATAATAAAGGACAGCAAAACTCACCTCTATGGCATGGTCAAATTCAAGGTAGGATACTCCGCAAGATGAAAACTTTTTCTAGCTAGTTGATAAAATGTCTTTAACATACCTTCATACCCTACATTATACCAAAGATGCTATAGCCATGGTACCAAACAAATCAGCTTTGCTTTTAGAAGACATGATGTATTTTTATATCTTAATTGCTTATAGCTGATTCCCATAACTTCTCTTTAACTGGGAACAGTTTTAAAAGCCTTCGTCTGTTCAGAATATTTTGAATAATTAGAAAAGAAACATCACTACTTCTCAATGTCATGTAACCTGCAGTCCTGAGAGAACATTCTTTGACTATTTTTCTATATGCTTAAACTCACTAAGTTATAATCCTTATCAGCTCTGTGTTTATTGGCCTCAAATACATAAACATTGAATAGATTTCTAAGATTAGTAAAAGGAGTTCTCTCTTCTCACTAACCAAAGGAAGCAGGGAACAGTGTCACAAGCACCTTTCTTTGGAGTTTTGAAAGAGTTTATTTAGTATAAAAGCAGAACTTCCATAAAGTCTGCATATATTTTCAGAACAGCCCACATCTCACACAAAAAATATCCTCATAATTCACCAGGTGATGTGGGAACAGTGCTAGAGTATGGTTTGGCAGATTCTACCATTATCAAGCTTTACTGCCAATTATTACACAAAAAATAAATTAAAATATGAAGCTCAACACCAGTGACTCATTTCCCAACAAGCCTAATCAAAATGGATCTCCTGGACATGAATATGTAAACATTCTCACCACCAAGAGCTTTCAGATAGTTCCTGACCATTCAAGCACTCTAAGAAAGCACAAGAGAAGACTAAAAGATGTGTTGATCCAAGATTCTGGAGTCTGAACACAAGCATCCTTCATACATAAGGACATCAAACTGGTGAGACTATTTCTCCAAAATAGGGTTGGTAAGAAATAATGCTGGGAACACCGAGAGGGACTTTTATGCGCAACAAACTACAGGTAGTCCTCGAGTTATGACCACAATTGAGGCCAAAATTAATGTTGTTAAGTGAAATATTTGTTAAGTGAGTTTGCCCCATTTTACGACTTTTCTTGCCATAGTTGTTAAGTGAATCATTGCATTTGTTAAATTAATAAAATGTTTGTTAAGTGAATCTGGATTCCCCATTGACTTTGCTTGTCAGAAGGTCACAAAAGCTGATCATGTTAGCCCAGGACACTGCAACCATCATAAATATGAGCCACTTGCTAAACATCTGAATTTTGATCATGTGACCATGGACCTGCTGCAAGGTCGTAAGTGTGAAAAACGGTCATAAGTCACTTTTTTCAGTGCTGTTGTAACTTTGAATGGTTACTTAATGAACTTTTGTAAGTCGAGGACTACCTGTACATTCACCTTACTAGGAATAAGAGCTTTCAAGAATGAGCTTCAGAGCCTCTTAGAAAAAAACAAAAACAAAAAAAACCCACAAATTACATAGATCAACTTTTATTCTATATTATAGGCATCTATATGTTTAGCTACAAACAGTAGATTATGGGTGTATTCTGATTTCAACACCTCACACTGAAGATAAGGGCAACGATTATCAAATATTCTTTTGTAAGAAAAAACATAAAAAACTTTTCAAGAGTCAATGTTCTTTTGTTCCAAGTCATTGTGATCACATAGTAATTGCCTGAAAACATCCGTGTACACTATTCATACATGAGATCTGTAGTTATGTTCAATACAGATCTTTTTCAATCTTGAAATCAAACTTCATTTGTAGCAAGGTTGTTGCTGTCAGCAGCTGTCACAAAATAATTTGAAGTTTCAGGAGGAGTCTGCAAAGCTGGCACCAGAAATTACAGGAAGATTCTACCCTTCTGACTTCCTCCATAACTTGCTTTATTTTAAGACAACTTATGCTCAGTGGGTCACTCCACTATCAGTGCCACATTGATATGGGAGAGATCTATCATGTGCCTGGAAAAAAAGATGAATGCACAATGATTTAAGGCAGCTGTATTTTTTTTAACGCATTAAGGAATTTGTTTAGCTACACGCTCTCACTCAATTTCAGGCTTGGTTCAGATGCAGCCATGTTTCATAAGTAAGTGGTTCAAACTACACTGTGTGCACAATTATTAAGCAAGTTATATTTTGAAGGATAACAACTACAGTGTTCTCAGTCAACCCAAAATGTTAAGAAACTGCAAACCTGAATGTTTAAGAAAGTAAAAGTGAGGTTTTGGCTTTCTTAGGAGAATATCTATGTGTGCACAATTATTGGGCAATTATTAGTATGCAGAATTATTATGCAACTAAATGAAAAATTTCCCATCTCACTCATTTATTTTTAATCTGTTAAAGTGAGAATAATAAACAAACACCTCAAAATTTACAAATAAACAGTTCTGACATTTAAAAAAACAACAACCAGTGACCAATATAGCCACCCTTCTTTTCAATGACAGTCATAAGCAGGGGTGGGATTCAAATATTTTAACAAATGGTTCTGTGGGCGTGGCTTAGTTGGTGGGCATGGCTTGGTGGTCATGTTATTGGCTGGGCATGGCCAACTCAATATCACTCACATCGAGGCATGCATCTCCTCGCCTGGCCTCTCATGACTGTGGGGATGGTGCAACAGTTGTAAGTGTGAAAAATGGTCATAAGTCACTTTTTTCAGTGCCATTGTAACTTTGAATGGTCACTCCACACAAGCAAAGTACCAGCACAGGAGGGGGGTGGAAACTCCAGAGAAGTTCCTGAGACAGGAAGTCTAGTCCTGCCAAGAATGTAATAAGGGTTAACAGAGAGGCAGTTTCTGTAAGCAACACCAGAATATTTCCTTTCTGCCTTCCTTACAGGATTAGGCCAGCAATTTCTTCTAACAACCGGTTCTCCAAACTGCTTAGAATGTTAACAACCGGTTCTAGTGAATAGGTGCGAACTGGTAGAATCCCACCCCTGGTCATAAGCCTTCCATTCATGGAGTCTGTCAGTTTCTTGATCTGCTGCTGATCAACTGTTTGTGCAGCAGCAACCACAGCCTCCCAGACCTATTCAGAGAGGTGTGCTGTTTTCCTTCACCGTAAATCTCCCCTTTAAGAAGGGCCCACAAGTTCTCAATAGGGTGTAGGTCAGGTGAGGAAGGGGGCCATGTCATTACTCTTTCATCCTTAAGGCCTTTACTGGCTAGCCATGCAGAAGAGTACTTCGATCCATGTGACGGAGAATTGTCCTGCATAAAAATCATGGTCTTCTTCAAAGATGCAGTCTTTTTCCTGTACCACTGCTTGAAGAAAGTGTCTTCTAAAAACTGGAAGTAGGTTTGGGAGTTGATTTTGAGTCCATCATCAACCGGAAAAGGTCCAACTAGCTCATCGTTAATAATACCAGCCCATACCAGTACCCCACCTCCACCTTGCTGGCATCTGAGTCGAAGTGGAGCTCTGTGCTAGTTAATGATCCAGCCACAGGCCCATCCATCTGGTCCGTCAAGAGTCACCCTCATCTCATCAGTCTGTAACACCTTTGAAAAATCTGTCTTCAGATATTTCTTGGCCCAGTCTTGCTATTTCAACTTATATGTCTTGTTCAGTGGTGATTGGTTTCAACCTTCCCTACCTTGGCCATGCCTCTGAGCAGTGAACACTTTGTACTTTTGGGCACTCCAGGTAGGTTGCAGTTCTGGAATATGACAGCACTGGAGGATAATGGGTTCCTGGTAGCTTCATGCTTGATTCTTCTCAAAACTTTGGCAGTTAATGTGCATCTTTTTTTCTCAACATGTTTCTTGCAACCCTGTTGACTATTTGCAATATTAGCAATTTCAAGAGTGCTGCATCCCTCTGAAAGATTTTTTACAATTTTTGACTTTTCAGAGTCAGTTAAATCTTTTTGGCCTATTTGGCCTGAGGAAAAGGAGCTGCCTAATAATTATGCACACCTTGATATAAGGTGTTGATCTCCTTAGGCCACACCCTCCCTCATTACACAAATACACATCACCTGATATGCTTATATCCAATAAGCATTCATGTATATACAGCTTGGAGGTAGAAAATATGCATAAATGATATGGTCAAAATACTCACTTGCCTAATAATTGTGCACACAGAGTATGAAAAGACTGGATTGTTTCATTGACAGATTTATTTGTTCATTCATTTATTAAATTTATGCCGCCCATCTCACTATCCAAAGTGACTCTGGGTGGCTTACAATGCAATAAAAATAGATCTGTAAGTCAATTATAAATATAGGAACAGTTAAAATTACAAGAATAGACTAAAAACCCCAAGGGCTCACATGGAGCAGGGGTGGTGCCCTCTTCTGTCACTGCACCAGCCTAAAGTGTCTCTAACAGGGCCCCACACCAACCAGCAGAGCCAGATCTTAAGGCCCTTTCAGAAGGCCAAAAGGGTGGGGGTGGACCTCACCTCTGGCAGCAGGATGTTCCAAAGCACTGGGGCCATGACATAAAAGGCTCTTCTCCTAGACCCCACCAGCTGAAATTCCTTGGCTGATGAAGTCCATAGTAGGCCTCTTCTGCCGGAATGTGTGGGGTGGGCGAGTCCCATTGGGGCAAGACAGTTCTTCAAATATCCTGGACCCAGTTTCGTCAAGCACCTAACTTTTTCACTGAGACATTGGCTTGTAAAACTATAGCATCCAGAATTTGAATCCACTTTACATTCTGCTTACAAATCATGATACAAAACATAATTTGATATGCATTGTATACTGTACATACAATGACATTTGTTCTTGATGCCATGGAAAAGTGTAGCTTAAAGACAGACATCAGTGTTGAGAAAAAGTGTATTGCGACATTGAAAAACAAAAATTGAACACATGGATACAAGGCTTGCTTTCAGCCTGATCAACTGTCACTGCTACAGCTAAATCAGCTCTAAGTTAAACAGAATCTCAAGAAGATAAAAAGAAGATAAAAAGTGAATTGGTTGAAAAGAATTTATAGTTTTCCCAATTGCTGTATTGAACTTTTGTCTTTTTCACCACATTGGTTAGGGACAATGGGATTGTAATAAAAGACATCTAACACTGAGAAATGTTGAGGAAGTGTAAAATAGTTCATATATGAGAAAACCTATGTACAATACTCACCTGTGAAACTTCTGTTGAAATTTTAAAGCATCAGCAGGCTCTTTAAATTTTGCAATGGCCTTTCGTTGTTGAGGCAACATCTGTAAACTCTATAGAAGACAAAAAAGGAAAAGAAAAATGCTCTTTAAACATCAGTGTTTGGAATAATTTCCTCTTGCTGACTGTTGAAAAACTTGAGTTAAAGTACAAGTCATGAGGCTAGTACTTATCAATCCATCTGAATGCAGAATCTGATGTCCATGTGCTCACTTCGGTACTATGAGAAATTCTACCACATTCTCACAACCTCAATGATCACTACAAATTCATATTTAAAACAACTAAGATGGTCTCAAAAATATCAAAATTCATTCTGAGGCTGTATTTTTATTAGAGAACTGTGGGGAGCTATTGAGTGGAGTGTTGAAGAGAGCTTTGAAAATGCTGCTTCAAACATCAGGTTAATTTTTTACCCTTCCCTTGGATGCTGCTGATTAAAACTTTTCAGTTCTCCATATATCCATTAACTTGCTTATAGGAGTTAAAATGGAAACAAAAAGTGGGGGAGTGGGGGAAAAGACCAAGGAACATGTGAGAAAATGATGAAAACATTCAAAGTAGGCCTAACACAGGGGTCACCAACCTTTTGGACATCAAGGACCACCAAACTCATAATTTTAAATCCCAGGGACCACTAACAGGTTCTGTGGGTGTGGCCTAATTTGTGGGTGTGGCTTGGTGGTCATGTGACTGGCTGGGCATGGCTTGTATGTAAATATTATAAATATTTATATATTGAAGGTTTTATAAAAAAAGAGCAACTTTTACCCAAAACCAGGCAAAGCAGGCAGGCAGATTGAGTTGCTCACAGAATCACAGATTCATCCAGAGATCTATCTATCTGCCATTGGCTAGCTCAGTTGTCACATTAAATTTGCTTGCAAGCAAACTCACAAAATTAACTCACAACACACCATGTATGTAAATATTTATTTATTTATTTATTTATATTTGAACTTGTATGCCGCCCCATCTCTGAAGACTCAAGGCTCACAACTAAAACACAGAACAATAAATATTTAAAAAGACATTAAACCAACAAGCCCAAATATAAGACACAACAGTACAATAAAATACATTAAAAAACCCATCCCTTCCCCCAAAGGAGGGTCACAGCCCGGTTGGTCAAACAACCAAGTTTTTAATTCACGTGGCGGAAGGTGCGGAGATCAGGGGCCAGGCAGACTCCAGAGGCAGTTGATTCCAGAGGTGGGGCAGCAGAGAAGGCTGGATCGTCGAGGGAAGTACCAACCGGCATTGGACCGCCCGATGGAACCCGAGGAGT
>SOZL01000007.1:3263753-3286848 GCA_009733165.1 Naja naja | reverse complement strand
TGATGGATGCAAGAATTAGGATGTCAGCATTCCAGCAAACCTCCATTCCAACCAATATCCGAGACAGACATCTCTGAAAGGTTCCTTTTAATTGGGTAGTAACTGGTACATCTGTGGAATTCCGAATCTGAAAGTTTGGACTTCCTATAAAAGTAAAACTACAAATCCATCCCCCATCCCCATCCCAACATCACATGGCCCAATCATCATCCGTCCCAAAGTAAACTTTCCTTTTCACTATCATAACCTCATTGACCTTGAAACAACAAAAGAAATTTATTTTGTCTAACTAGATATACTCAAATGAATTCCCCCCTCCCACTTTTCCAGGCTCAATTGTGGCAGTGTGGGAGCATTGAATCTCAATATGGCTTCCAAAGCTGACAGGATACTTTTACAGTCCTCCAAATGGACTGTTTTCTTCACAGGTGCAAAGAAAATGGTAAACACAGTACCTCAAATTCTGTGGTACAAAGCCTTTAGCTTCACTAAAGGCTAACTTAAATATTTCAGTCAAATTGAGTTAGTGAAAAAATAATCCAGGTGTAATACAATCCGTGAATGACTAATTTAAATGAATTATAAAGTAGTAAGCAATATAACTATTCATCTCCTTCAGATAAAGAATGCGTGGGGAGGAAAAAGGAACCATTTATTCTCCAAAACGAGTCAAAGAGAAATAGAGGATTGATTTTGGTTGGCACCCTACGATACAAAATAATTAACTTGACTATTAGTTCTCTGTCAGTCATTTTGTCATTTTGTCACCTATCCTTTTGTTCAATAATTGAAATACAATTGCCTAAATTTGGCTAGCATGCACTATGAAATGTACCTTTGTTTTCATCTGATAACTTTGTGGTTCATATAACCTCTAAATTAAATAAATAACCTAGGTTAAAGAAGCAGTCACAAGTACTGTCTGCATCAGCAGTTACTACTATAAGTTTCTAAGATGCTGAACCATTATTTCAATATCCTTGTTTCCTGATTAACATTCCTATGAATACAAAGGGTTGTATACAGATTTAGTTATATTTAGATTTAACCCACTGAAGCCAACAGGATTTCTGCTAGTGAAGACTAAATTGCATACCGATTTCTTTTGAGATTTTTGTAAATATGATACAGTCCAATACCATAACAAAACCTGTCAAATGCTGATGGGATAATCAGCATGTTTTTTTTTAAAATTCACCTGCTAAATCAGCTTTCTCAGATCCTAATCATTCAGCATAGCTAGAACTGCAACTCTCAACGTTTCTAAATGTGACATTCAGCCACACAGGCTTGGAATTTTGGAAGCTGCATTCACAGCCCATCTGATGGGTATCATGTTGGGGATGGTTGTATTAAATGAACCCCAAACTGTTTACCCTATCATTTCTTTACTCTAAATACAGAAAGGAGAGTGCTCAGACCATAAAGGTAGCTCTTGCCTTACAACCATTTGTTTAGTGCAGTGGTGTATTCTACCGGTTTGGCCTGGTTCTGGCGTACCGGTAGTGCCGAAGATCGGCGGAGACCAAACCGGTTCTCTCTGAGGAGCTGCTGTAGCTGCTGTTGGAGCCCACCACCTGGCGCTCCTCTGACCTTTACTCCCTGCTTTTGAAGTGCAGCTGTTTTGCGCGGCACAGCAGATTGCCACGCGTCAGCTGCTGAAGCGACAGGGAGAGTGCAGGATCGCAGGTGAGTCAGAAAGCCTCTGTGCCTGCACAAAGTGCATGTTGGCGCGGCGTGTGCGCATAAGTGTGTCTTGCATCGCATAAGCCAAGCCACACCCACCAAACCGGTGGTAAACTATTTTGAAACGCACCACTGTTTCAGAAAGGTGTTATTTTATGATTATATACAATCCAATTAACTGGATTGTGTTTCTAATTCTTAACAACCCTGCATTAGCTTATCAGCGCTGGCTTAGTGGTTATCTAATTTTCCTTATACAAATTCAATGGAATTGGCTTAGCAGTTTTGTTTCAGAAAAAAGAAAACTTCTGCAACTTGAAATTGCTATATTAATAAAGAACATCATTTTTAAATTTTATTTTAAATATAAACTAAATAACTATCTTCCATTTCTTGCATTTTTATAGTTGCCATTGTTTAACTTTTCAGAACTGAAAACTGGGCAGGTGTACTATTGAACTCCAACTGTATAGAGTCCTACTTTGAATTCTAGTCTAGTAGAAATTAGTGTTTGCTTCTCCATATTTACTAGCAGGCATATTCTTATATCTGCTATGTTGTTTCTTGGTCATAAAATTTGGACCAGGTTAATGGAATACATTATAAAACTAATACTTGCAATGGTACACTAAATTACAAACTTTTTTTTACAAATGCAGAAACCATTTGCACAGAATAAATTGGTCACCAATCACAAAGAATGTCCTCTATTACCCGAGAGGATAATCTTAAAGGTCCAGTTAAGTCAACAGGTAGGACAAATGACCATGGGAGAGGAACTTTGCCACCAGTGACACGCAGTACTTCCTCCTCTGTCAATTGGTGATCTCCCCTCTCCTGGACCTTCTTCAGCCCTCTTGCTATTAACTGACATTCTCAATCAAGTTAGGTGCTTTTCTCTCAACTACTGCAGGACATTCTCCCAATGCTTTAGTCTCCAGATTCCGGAGAATTTATGAAAAACATGTTTTTATTCTACAGCATAGCCAATTAAATAATGCCTGGCTTAAAACTGTCTTCTCCCATTATCACATTGCTATCTAAACTGCTATGGTTCCTTATTTTGGGCAAGAAGACGACAAATCTGGAATCTGGACATTCTATTGAACTTGTTCTATAAAACAGCTGCTTTAAATAATTAAAGAAAGCCTCCACAATATTTTAATTTTTGACTAAAGCCTATTCCACCTTGTGTTTCTCATTCTATGGTGTCAGCAGGAGCTAATGATTTGTTGGGTTCCAGACTCTCCTTCCCCAACCCCCTGCTCTTCAGATGCTTTGTACCACAACTTCTATAATCATAGCCAACATGCTGGCTAAATATGGTGGGAGAGATAGTCTCAAACACTTCAATGCACCAGATTAAGGATGTCTGCTGTCTAACAGGATTAAAAACTTTTAAGTAAGTTTTAGAATACAGGTAGTCCTTGACTTATGACTGTAATGGAGCCTGCCCATTATGGTTGTAGGTTGTGACAGTTGTAAAGTGGGTAACCTACATGACCGATCTGATTTTATGATCTTTTTTTGCAGTGGCTGCCGAAGCAAACCCATTGTTTGCTATGGACGCTTTTACCGAAAAATGGAAGTAAATGCTGCGTTTTGGCCTGAGAAAGGAAAGAGAGACCATAGAGAATTAAACTAACCTTGCCTCAGCCTCCCTGCCCTCCCCCAGGTGGCTCCTTAGGCTTCCCTGGGAACTTGTTGTGAAACTCCCTGACTAACCTGTCAGCCTTCACATCCCAACTTTTAACCCAAGTAGCCTCAGACAAGGGGTAACCCTTCCAGTGGACTAAGTATTGAAATCAACCTTGATGCAAGTGAGGGTTCAAAATTTTCTTCACTTCACAATGGGTCTCTCCCTGCACTACCATAGGCTTTGGGGCTGCCTGGTCAACTGGTCTTAGCTGGGAGCCTACCTCTAGCTTTAACAGGCTGCTATGAAAGATCAGATGCACTTTCCCTAGCAAGCATGGGAGACTAAGCTGAACCGTTATGGGATTTATCACTTTCACTATCGGAAATGGTCCCAGAAATTTTGGCCTTAGTTTTTTACTTGGCAACTTCAACTTCATGTACTTGGTTGACAAATACACCCTGTCACCAAATCAGAAAGGAGGCTGGGGGGAGCGGCGCTTGTCGGCTTGTGCTTTTTAAGTCCTCGTTGCTTCCACCAGGGCTCGCTTGGTGTTTTCCCACCCCTGCTTCAAGGATTCCATCCAGTCATTCAAGGACATGGATGATGGTGGCTCTGTGGGCAGTTCCAGCATGGGGACAAATTCCATGCTGCTGGTAATCTGGAATGGGGTCAGGCCAGTGCTGCTGTGCACTGCATTATTGTAGGCTACCTCCGCGAAAGGTAGCAAGTCTGCCCCGTTAGACTGCTGATAGTCCATATAGCACCTCAGGTACTGCTCCACCACGCTCGTTCCGCTGCCCCATTTGTGCTTGGATGAAACGCCGAGCTGAGGCCCTGCCTGATGGCTCTCAGGAACTCGCTCCAGAACTTCGCTGTAAATTGGACCCCCCTATCAGAAATGAACCTGCGGGGGACCCCATGCAGCCTATAGATTTGTTTTATAAACATCCTGGCTAACTTTCTGGCACAGGGCAGACACGTGCAGGCAGTGAAATGGGCTTGCTTTGAGAATAAGTCAATCATGGTCCAAATGACCATGTTCCTGCCACTCTCCGGGAGCTTGACTATGAAATCCATGGCAATTTCTTCCCATGTACGGGTGGGTTCTGCAACTTGTTGGAGAAGGCCAGGGGGCTTTCCTGGTCTCCTTTTCCTGGCTGTGCAGGTAGTGCAGCTTTTTTACATATTCCTTCATGTCCTTCTTCATTTTTGGCCACCAGAATTGCCCTCTGGATATGTGTAGTTTTTAAGTAGCCAAAGTGTCCAACCAATTTAGCATCATGGCTGTGTTGTAGGACCTGGAGTCTCAGGGTGGTAGGGACATACAGTTTGGTCCCCTTCCATGTCAGTCCATCCTTAAGGGTCAAGGTCTCTTTGTTATTGTTGAACCAAGGGTCTGTGGGGAGGGCTGTTTTTAGCGCAGCTGTCACCTGGTCGCATCTGGTGGGTGGCTGCCATCGGGCTTGGCAGTGGTGTCTTGGGCTGGGAAGTGGGGATGACCGTGTGAATGACCTCCTCTCGGTGACTGTTGAATTGCGGTTTTTCTGGACAGGGTGTCAGCGAGTAGGTTTTCCCCTCTTGGGATGTATTTCAGTTCAAAGTTGAACCACTTGAAGTATTGTGCCCACCAAACTTGCTTGGATGAGAGCTTATGGGGAGTTTTCAGCGCCTCTAGGTTTTTATGATCAGTCCAGACCTCAAAGGGCACTATACTCCCCTCTAAAAAGTGTTGCCAGGTGAGGAGAGCCCAGCGGACTGTGTAAGCTTTCTTCTCCCACACTGCCCAGTGTCTCTTGGTGTTGGTGAGCTTTTTGGAGGTGTAGGCGCAGGGCTGTAGCTGGCCCTGGGGGTTCGCTTGTAGCAGTACTGTAGCTACGGCCATGTCGCTGGCTTCCGCTTGGATCACGAATGGTCATTCTGGTTCGGGGTGCCTGAGGATGGGCTCCTCAGTGAATAGTTTCTTTAGAGCCTCGAAAGCTCACTGACATTCCAACGACCAAGCCCAGGGCTGCCCAGGCTTTGGTTTGAGGCCCCCTCCTCCTATTTTTAACAGTTCTGTGAGGGGGAGTGCCACTTCAGTGAAAGCGGGGATGAATTGTCTATAGAAGTTGGCGAACCACAAGAAACTCTGAAGCTGCTTGCGGGTGTGTGGGGGCTGCCAATCCAAGATGCTTTTCACTTTTCCTGGGTCCATTTCGAACCCTTCATTTGGCACTCCATAGCCCAGGTAGTCTAGGGAGGTCTTGTGGAACTCACATTTTGACAGCTTCGCGTACAGCTTGGCTGTGAGGAGTTTCTTTACGACTTGGCACACACATGGTCCTCTAGAGTCTTGCTAAAGATGAGAATGTTGTTCAGATAGACTAGGACCTCTTTGTGGAGGTGATCATGCAGCACCTCATTTATTAGCTGCATGAAGACTGCCGGGGCTCCTTGTAATCCAAAAGGCATTACTTTGAACTGGAAGCTGCCTAGCGGGCAATTGAAAGCTGTCTTCCATTTGTTTCCCTCTCTAATGCGGACTCTGTAGTACACTTCCCATAGATATAGCTTGGTGAACACCTTTCCTTTTGCTAGGTGGCCCAGCATGTCCTTCATTAAGGGCAGGGGGTATGTATGTCATTAATTCCAAAGAAATCCACACAGAGCCTTATCAAACCATCTTTTTTTTCTTTAAGCAGCACAGGAGCCGCCACCCGGGACTTGGCCGGCTGAATGAAACCCCTCGCCAAGTTGGTGTCGATGTAGTCCCTTAGTTTTTCCATTTCCCTGGGGTCATGGAATACTCTTTTGGCACCTGGGGGCAGCTGGGCAGTGCTGTGGTGACAGCAGCGTTTTTGCCAGGGCGCAGGTCATGGTATGGCTTTGCGGGGTTGGTTTTCCCATTGGAGAGGAGTGGCTGTGGGCCCACTCCTATTCTTACCTTTCTATAGCCACCCTCCCACGTGATAGTGGGTGCCCACTTGTCTAACCAGGCTAAGCCTAGGATGGATTCAGTCATTTTTGGCACCATGACGAAGTGGATGAGCTCCCAGTGATGACCCATCTCCAGTCTCACCGGCTCGGTGATTAGAGTGGCTGGAGCTCCCCCTATCAATGTCCCATAAACTTGTTCAAACTGTATGGGGCACACTAGGGGTGTTGTGGCAATCCCCAATTTTTGGATTGTTGGGCGACTAATTAGGCATCTGGTACAGTCAGTGTCTATGATTGCTTCTATATCTCCTTGGGCCCCTGTTCTGGGCACCACTATGTGGGACTTGATGGCAAAGGGGTGGATGGCTTCACTTACCATCAGATCATCCCCGCTGTCGCTGGTGCTGTCCCAAGTGGCGTCGGGCAGAATTTCGGCAGCCGGAGTTTCCTCGCTCCTGGGTGGGGGAGGGGAGGCCTCAACGGCTTGCTGGGCGATCTTCCCCTTCTTGGTTGGTTTTCACAGGGTTTTCTTGGGCCTTGCAGCTTCAGGAGTTCTAGCTTGAGGAACCAAAGCCAGAGCAAGGTATTCGGAGGCTTGGTGCCCTTGCTGGCCACACCTGAAGCACTTGATAGCTGCAGCCAGGGTGGGTTTTGGCTCCTCTGGAGGTCATGAACTGGATTGACACCCCAAAGTTCTCTTTGGTTTCTTCTCAGGAGTGGGTTTCTGGGTCCATGGCCACTGCCATCCGGAACCATTCCTGTATGCGGTCGGGGTGCCTTGATACACGCAGGCCTGTTGGAGGTCTAGGTCCAGGACCTCCTTGAAGTAATAGACGAAGAGGCATTCTGGGTAGTCTTGCAGCTTCCCTCCCACTCTGCAGAACTCCGACACAAGTTCTTTTACGGGACGGCTGCTCTGCTTGAGGTCTTTGATCTCCGCTTCGGCTTCCTGTCCCTGGCTGGTGTCTTCAAACCGGTTCCTTAGTGCTTCCACGAACTTGTCAGCATCCTCCAGTTCAGGGGCTGCCTGGTCATGTAGTTGGGCTATCCCAGGTGTTGGCAACCCACAGCTCCAGAGCCGCAGCTCCGTCCCATCACAGGTTGGCCTTGCCCTTGCCTGGCCTGAGAAGGGTGACAGTGGGGGATGGAGAAGCGGCCGGGGCTGATTCTCCAGCACCTCACTCTTGCTGGAGTGTCTTCTGGCCCTTGTTGGTGCTGGGTGTGCCTTGGTCGCTTGGGGAGACGCGCAACCTGCTCTCCGCCCTGAGACAATGGCCCGACCCAGCTGCAACCGATGCCGGCCTCAATAACATGAGGGCTGGTGGGGTGGGAATGGGATCCGGGAGGAGGGGCTGATGGAAATCAGGACGGGCCCGCAGTGCCCAGCCACTGTAAGAAGCTCAGGGCAGCAGGAAAAGGGGGCTGGCCCTGCCAAACCTCACACGCTCCCCCAGGGGTCGGGCTCATCCTTGTGGCTCTTTACTACTCCTTTTATTTCTTCTTTTTGGAAATCCAGGCTGGCTGAGGAATGAGCAGGAGCTGTACAGAGGCTGTGGTGTGGCAGGGCCGGGAGGGTGAGCACAAGCAGGGAGACCCTCAAGCAAGCAGCCGCACGTGCCTTTGCTGCCAAGCCCAGCTGCCTGAGAAGGACTCCCTCCATTGCAAACCCTTCGGCCCCGCCACAGCCAGCCAGGGGGTCGCAAGAGGAGGAGGAGGGGGAGGAGGAGGAAAGCCTCCACCACGGCTAGCGCTTGCTCCTCAGCCAGCCTGGATTTCCAAAAAAAAGAAATAAAAGGAGTAGCGAAGAGCCCCAAGGAGAGTTTGTCGGCTTGACACAGCCTTGGCTTTCCAAGAGAGAGAGAACAGATGCAGAGACAGAGAGAGAGCAAGAGAGAGACAGACACACAAACACACAGATACAGAGAGAGGGGGAGAGAGAAGTGAAGATAGGGAGAGGGGGAGAGAGATTCAGAGAGAGGGAGAGAAACAGGTAGGGGGGAGGAGAGATACAGAGAGAGGGAGAGATAGAGATAGAGACACAGATACAGAGAGGGGGGAGAGAGAGACAGAGATGGGAAGAGGAGAAGTGGGAGAGAGAGGGGGGAGAAAGACACAGAAAGGGGGAGAGAGAGAGAAAGAGGAAGTTTTTGTGTCTGGGTAGGAGTGGCTAGGGGGGTCATGTGACTGGGTGAGAGTGAGTGACGTTGAGTTGGCCATGCCCACCCAGGTTTTGTGGCTCCCGGTGGTTTTTTTTCTGTGGGAAATGGGTCCAAGTGACTCTTCAAGTGTTTAAGGTTGCAGATCCCTGGGCTATCCAGTTGGCTGCATCGCCCTCCATATTTTCGGCTACGGCTGAAACCATGTCCCTGTCAGACTGATACTGGTTCCCATAGCGACCGAGGTGGGACCAGATCCGGTTTAAGAAGTAGGCAAGCTTCCCAGGGGTTTCGTCAAATGTCACTCCGAAGCACAGTGGAGCAGCTGCAGGTGCGGCCAGCGGAGCAGCTGTAGGTGCAGCCAGCGGAGCAGCTGCAGGTGCAGCCGGCAGCCCTGGCAGCAGTGGAGCTGCTGCAGGCTGGGGACCCAGTGCTGGTGCCCACCTGGCATTGCACCCACCCCTGACCGTGGTAGAAAGCCCATCCAGTGGGTATCTGGTTGTCTGGAAGGAACCTAATGGGTGGCTGGCATGGCGGACCTGCTGGTCCCGGCAACCTGGAGGGTCTCCCTTGTAGCGGCAGGCTGGATTGGCTTATGGGCCCAGTTGGTGGGTTGACAGCTGTCAATACAGTAGACTGGTCCCATGTGGGAGATTTTGGTGCAATCTGCTCTGTGCCAAATGGAATGACAGGGAAGCTCCACTTGGAGGTGTCACATTCCCCTGGACAAGACATCTTCTCATGTTTGTAGAACTTTCCTCTCATGTCTTTTGTGTATGTGTTTGGAATGTCCTACCCAGAACTTTACCTTGATCAATAATAAAGTCTGATTTTTGTTTCTCAAGCCTCTGCTTAAGTTCATCTTTTGTCTCATTGTGAGCTTAAGTGTATTGCCAAGGTTTACACTACGAAGGGCCAGATTTGGTTAGTACTTGGATGAGAGACTGAGCTCTAGGCTAGAGTGAGAAGTAAATAAATGAACAGAAAGTGGCAGCAGAAAATTATTTTCACATTGCTACCAAGAAATTTATATAGATAAGTTTAAGAAATCACTAAAATCGAATTTGACTCAAAGGAAACTTTACTTTTACGAATACTTCCTAGATCCCAGGTAAGTTGTTCCCTATATGTAACCATTATTTCTATAATACACAAGTCTTCCTGCAAGAGGTATTCAAATACAGATAGTCCTCGAGGTACGAACCTAATGAAGCCTACCCATTAGGTTCGTAAGTCAAAAAAATTGTCAAATAAATCAGACTCAATTTTACCAATTTTTAAAATCAAATTTGTTAATTGAATCAAATGGCTCATTAAATGAACAAAGATCTGACTTACTGTTTCCTCCTATTCATTAATTGATCACTGCCATGTTAACTGAACTGAGAGGCTTTCCCACCAGCCGCCTATCAGCTGTTTCCTGCGCAGCCTTCAACTGAGGAACTAAATTGCCTCCAAGCAGGCTCCCACAGCTCTCAGATTGCAGTTGCTTGTTTCGAAAAACCCATTTGCTGCTAGTTAGCTCAAGCTTCTTCAGACAGCTACCCAGAGGGGGTAGAGTGGTAATCTACAGAACTCTCTGATTGCAGTTGCTTTAAAAAAAACCACTTGCCACTAATTAGCTTAAGAGTCTCTAGCCAGGCACCCAGAGGGAGATGGGGAAGGGATTTACAGAACTCTCAGCTTGCAACAGTAACAGAGATTGAAGGGACCTTGAGGTCATCTAGTCTAACCTACTGCTCTCACGAGACAGTATTTCTGATAAATGCCTATCCAGTCTCTTCTTAAAAGCTTCCAGTGATGGGGCACCCACAACTTTTGGAATCAATTTAAATTTAAAACCTACAAACTACAGTAATATACACTAATCTCCAAAATAAAAGCAAGGAAATACAATGTTATAGAATGCTTTATAGAAATGCTGGCTAGCATTTCTACAAGGAGTTTCAAGGCAAATGCAAACAAACTATATCTTTGCAAAGTACTGTACTTACAAACACAATAGTTTTCAAAGTATAGTACTTAAAAAGCAGAGCAGTTCCCAAAGTGCTTACAAACAAACAGTACAGCACTATAGAACAAAAAAGAATATTTTTAGAGGACTTCCAGCAGTGATGTCGTTCCGTGGCGGTGCAGAGGGACAGCGCTCCGTTCCCTGTGCCAGAATTTTCACGATTGGTGGCCATTCAAGGCAAAGTTCCGTCCTGGAGGGACAGGCAACAGAGGGGGGAATTCTTGGAGGCAGCGTGGAGAGGTGCAGTTTCCCACTGCACTAGGAAGAGATCCTTTAATCTGACATGGAAGAGGCCGGCCTTTATGGCGGACCTGGAGGCGTGACGGTCCGATTTAAAGAAGGAAGCAAAAAGTAAAGACAGTACAACAGTGGCAGGACAAGCAGCGGATTTAGCCGAGTTTTCAGTATCAGCGAAGATAAAGCCAGAGGAGCAGCTAAAAGGACAGAGTGAGTCTCCAAACAGAAAGGGATTAATCCGGAAGACTGGCCGCATCTTGGCACTGGGAGCAGAATAACGATTTGAAGAGAAGAAGAGAGAGAGCAAAGCAGCAACAGAGGAGATAAGGAAGACTGTGTACTGCTCCTTGAGATCAGCTATGGAATTGTGCTTTGAGGACTTAGTGATTCTAACTCCAATGGAGAAACGATAGGACAGACAGAGGAGAGGAAAAGAATGCAGGACAGGGACTGTGCAAATAGAGCATGACTGTCATTTTGAGGCGAAGTAACAGCCGAGAGCTAAATGCTAAATTTTTTGAAACCCACCCCTGCATTGAGGATACACATTTTGCCAGGATGGTAGCAAAACAATCACTAAGGCAGCACTAACCACATCACTGCAAAAGATAAAATTTAAGCCACATCCTGGTAAATAAGATGATGTGATTTCACACTGCATATTACCCATAACAGCCATCTATAGATGGACAGGTTTGTATGTTGGAAACAGATTAAAATGCAAGGTTCATGCAGAATAAGAGAGCTTATTTCCTGAATTATATTTAGAACCAGAAAAGAGAGCAACAGTGATGAGGCGGCTATATATTTGAAAGTGGCCTAGAGAAAAGACATTAAAAACATGATAATTTCTTTGCAAGGTAAAAAAATATTGGATTTAGAGAACAGTTCCTGTGTGGGGAAAATGAAAGCGCACAAGTGTATCTGGCACCGGCTACAGCAATGTTTCTCAACTTTTAAGATCTGTGAACTTCAACTTCCAGAATTCTCCAGCCACCAAGGAAAAGAGAAAAGAGCTAGAGGAACAGATCCACATATTTTCCATTACTTTACAGATTACAATGTAAACTAAATTAGTCTATAATAATAGACTTTTATCTTCAATGTAATCTTCAAATTAGTGGAACTTCTTTGTCAAATTATGTGAAATCAAATATTTCATTTTAAATGAGGGGTTTTAACCTTATAAAGTATTAACTGTATAATCATTTTTTAAGTAAAACACAACCACAAAATGTTGTAGTTATGAGGGTGAAGGGTCATTCTCTGATCTTGTGGGTTGGTTTCCAAAGGTTTCATTACCAGGCTAGGTAACATCTTCAGCAGAGTTTAGGGGATGCCAGTGTCAGTGTTCTGTTTATAAGGGCTTTGGGTATGTCAAGTGAGGGTCTTCTAATGGGTCTTGTAATGGGTCAGGTGTGAGTCATCAATGAGAGTCTTGTGATGGGTAAGTTACATCAAGTGAGAGTCATTGGCAGGTGAAGTGCTGGTTGTGGGGCTTGTGTCGGTTGAGGGGCGGTGCTGTCTCTGTTTGGCTGTGCGGTTGATTTGGATTTTGAGGGGTACATAGGCTGGTTGTAGGTCAATGTATCTATTGATGGAATTACTTGTGGCATGCCAGGATTTGATGAACCCACGAGCATGGCGGGTGGTAGCGTGGCCAATGATTTTTTGGTTGCTCCAATTGAACTGGTGCTGTCTGGCGTCGATGTGTGTAGAGATTAAGGATTTGGGATTGTGGCGTTTGGCTGCCAGCTGGTATTTGTGGAGCCTGTTTTTTAATTGATGTGATGTTTGTCCCACACAGAATTGGTTGAAATGGTTAGAGTTGATTTTGTAAATTACATTGTTTCTTTCATCCTTCTGTATTTTGTTTTTGGTTCTGGATAATTCCTGGCGGAGTGCGACTGTGGGTTTGTGGGCTATTGCTATTCCTAGGGGTTGGAGAATTCTGGCTGTCATTTCTGACACCCCTTTTGTGTACGGTAGGGTTAGTGTTGCATGGTGGTTGGCTGTGTGGTGTATTGTGGTTTGGGTGCTGTGTGTTGGAATATGAAGTTTTTTGGATAGCCATTATGGAGAAAGACATCAAGCAGCAATTTATCTTCAGCTTTTCTTAGGAATGGAATGGAATAGATCAGGGGTGTCAAACTCAAGGCCCATCGGCTGGATTCAGCCTGCGGGCTGCTTAAATCTGTGCCTCTGCCGGCCAAAAATGGGCCGCATGGAGGCCCCATGAAGCCCCCACATGGCCCTTTCTTGGCCTCCTGCAGCACTCTGCCAGCCGAAACATTCATGGCATTTGTAAAAAAAACAAAACAAATCAAGGAAGCAAGTTTCTCTAGACATCATATTCTTGCTTGGTTTGGGGACCATCTATGTTTAAATGAAGCTACAGGTAGATTTTGTTCTTTAAAAATTGTCTCAGAGCTCTTACTATATTAATGAAGCAGAAATATCCTCAGATTAAGGAAGAGGTGGAAGGACTGTGTGCTTCAGGTTTATTTTTCCTAGGACCTGGCAGCATTTGCCACAGATAAAAGGGTATGTAAACTGTGACTTTACTAGAGGACAATACATGAGGTTCTAGTGGTGGGGATAAAATAAGAGGAAAATGTTGTTAGATTAAAGTGACTCAAAGTCAGAGGGAGGAAAAAGCTTATCTTGAACAGCAGTCTGATAGTTACTGTTTTTTGCTTGGTGATGCTGGTTCAATGGTGGATAGCCTTCCACCATGAACCTAACCATGGCCAACCTGCTCCTTTCTTCTTGTTCCAGAGCTGGCATGTTAGTGCTCCAGAGCTGCCTTTCTCCTCTTCCTCCCACCCTCCCTCAGCATTTTCTTCCTAATGCTCCCTCTTCTCCCTCCCTTTGATCACAACTGCAAGTTTTGTCTATTTGTTCAACATCTTTGTAGCTGTTTGGGAATTTACCATTTTTCTGTTGATTAGCTTTCTTCTGCTAGTGCAGGGGTGTCAAACTCGATTTCATTGAGGGCTGCATCAGGGTTGTGTTTGACCTCGGGGGGGCAGCATGGTTAGGGGTGTGTGGCCAGCTCGACGTCATTTGTCGAGGCTCCATTTTTGGCTGCAACAGGTTCCTGCAGCCCTCTGTGGCCGAAAATGGATCCTGGGCGGGCTGCGCGTGGCCTCCCCAAGCTCCATTTTTGCTGGGAGAGGGCTGCAGGAGGCCGTCATGGCCGAAAATGGAGCCTGGAAGGGCTGTGTGCAGCTGTGCAAGGACAACACTAGATCCCAGAGAGCGGAAGAGAAGTTGTTGGTGTTGCTGCAAAGGGGCAGGCCGGTTGTGGAATACCTCCATGACTTCCGACAGCTATCTGGTATGTTGCGGGACTGGCCGCATGTTGCGCCAGGCCTGTGCTTACCAGGGCTTGCCTCCCTGACTGGGTCCTTGGTACTTAGCAGTTAATGAGCTGGATGCTGAGTTAAGGGAGTGTAGACCAAAGGGGGAGGTGCTGCCAAGACCACGACGGTTCCTGGACTGATCGTCAAAAAACACCCTGGTGTCCCTGCCCGCTCGGGTGGTCGAACTGGAGAAGCCCACACCCTCCAGGCCACCCATCCTGTGTTTTCGCTGAGGTCAACCATCTGGACGGTTATTGACCTCTAAGCAAGCACATTTTGTGGCCTGTCTGAGCCTTCCGTCAGCTCGCAAACTGGCAAAGATGTTCATTACCCACATTTACCGTCTCCACGGCATGCTACGACGGATTATCTCGGATCGGGGGGTATAATTCACAGCCAGGTTTTGGTGGGAGTTTCTGAGAATGACGCTATGGTGGAGCAATACATCCACTGCTATGTCAGTTACCAAAATACTGACAAGGGCAGCCCCATATAGAGAGCATTGCAGTAGTCGACTTGGGAGGTAACGAGCGCATGAGTAACCGTACGCAAGGCATCTCGGTCCAGTTAGGGGCGCAATTGGCGCACAAGGCGAACCAGGTCACGGCTCCCACCTGGTCCTCCAAACTGAGCCGTGCATCTGGGAGGACACCCAAGTTGCACACCCTATCCATGGGGAGCAACACCTCTCCCCCCATGCCTAACAATGGAACATCCTGGGTCATCCAAGATGCCGGTACGCACATCCACTTGGTCTTGGCTGGGTTGAGCTGGAGCCTGTTCCTTCCCATCCAGATCCACACTGCCTCCAGGCAATGGGACATCACGGCGAGGGCATCACTGAGTTGGTTTGGGGTGGAGATAAAAAGCTGGGTATCATCAGCATACTGATGATACCTCACCCCAAAACCCTGGATGATCTCACCCAGCGGCTTCATATAGCTGTTGAACAGGAGGGGAGAGAGGACCGACCCCTGGGGCACCCCACAAGCAAGGGGCCTTGGGGTCGACCTCTGCCCTCCTGCCAACACCGACTGCATGCAACCCGAGAGGTAGGAGAACCACCATAAAACAGTGCCGAAGCACACTAAGAGTATGAAGTTGTTGTTAGAACCAACACATACTGATTATGCAGAATTATGTTGTTATGCAGTCACGTAAAAGTACTTCAGGTTATATGATGCTCTTAAATGGGTGTCCTGTTTACTGGCAAGTGCGTAAACAGAATTTCATTTCTTGCTCATCTACTGAAGCTGAATATGCTTGTGTTTCTGATGCTTGCAATTCTCTAACATGGTTTGATGCTTTAGTCACAGATATCTGGGCACGCCTGATCCAGCCAATCACCGTGATGGAAGACAATGAATCTGTGGTTTATATTTCTGAAACACGTTTCACAGGATCTAGGTCCAGACACATTGACATTCGTTATAAGAACATAAAGCAATTAGTTAAACAAGGTTTTGTTAAATTACAGTATTTGTCCCCACATGATCAGATTGCTGACATGCTCAACAAACCACTTCCAGCTGCTCAGCACAAATATCTACGTGAGAAGATGGCTGTCAGAGAGAAGGGACGTGTGGGCAGACGACTCTGCGGAGCATGGACCTTCATCCTCCGTTAGCAGGGGCTCTACGGAGTCCAAAGGGAGCTTGGAGAGCTTCTGAAGGAGAGGGGTCTCCATAGAGAAGTCACAGACGGCGGTCTGCGGCGGAATTGGGGTGAACCAGGAACGAGCGGGCGGAGGGGGAGGCCAATGGCCACCCCCAAGTGCTGACAGCCGGCTACACTAGCGGTGACCAAGTGGAACCAAGGTACAGCTTTGCGGGTTTAAAGAATCATCCAGCGAGCAAAGAAATTAACCAGAGACAATTTAGACGCCAACAAAATAACTTTTAGAGTACTTGAGGAAAAGACAGCAGCTCCGATCCGGGAGGGTGGTTGCGCGGCGAGATTCATGGTGAGCGGAAGGAGTGGAAGGAACAACAGGTAAAAAACGCTAGAAGGAGGAGAAGATCAGACAATTGAATAACTACACGCTGACCGATAAAGATGCGCGTGGCTTCGGGTTGGATTTTAAGAGACCTGAAGTACGAGATAAGAAATTTGCTTCTCCCCCTGTTTCAACCAAAAGATAGCAGCGGAGTTGATCTAAACGGACGCTGTGGACTCTACATAAATTAAATCTTTAAACACGAAGGTTCGGGGAAAGCGGTTTAAATAATATCGGAGGAGTGACGGTTTAAAAAATTTCAAGACAACAACTAAATAGATTTGGATTTTACTGCTTTGAGCTGATCCGAACAAGGAAAGTTGCTGAGTCACACAGCAAACTTCTCATCGGGCACAAGATCCGGAAGACAGTAAATTACGGAAGAGGAAGAAACAGGAGGAGGATTTTATAGAAACTTCAAGAGTCACGTTTCATCACGAAAGAACTGAACTGAACAGTGATATACCATACCTCTTTCCTTAATCTTTAACTTTGTAATTCTTAAACTTTCACTTTGTCCGATCTTTTCCCTCCCCCCTTCTTCTCTCGATGCCCCCCTCCCTTCTACCCCCTTTTTATTATTTTCTCGCACTTAGAAGCTTTTAGTAGTATTTAAACATTTATTTAAAAATTCTGAAGTATATAATTGACAAGTTAATTCATTTAGTACTATAGTAGCCTACTTAAAAACAAAGTATCTCTAATTACTGTGTTTATGTGTTAATGAAATTACAGCATTTAGAATAACTAATCAGCTAATTAATTTATGAGATTAACTAAAGATAGTATTCTATAATTACTGACTTAATGAAATTGTTTAAATGTGAATAGGTAAAATTTTGGTATATAGCAGATAATTATTGATTAAGTACAACTATATTATATTAGCAATATATTTAGATAACTCTGTTGATATAGAAAACAACTTAGCAATAGTTTCTACTTTAGATAGGAGAATACAGACACACTTTCTTTTATGAACTTATGAGAGGAGGGAGGAGGTTGGGAGAGTGAGGCGATCTGAGGGAAGGAAAATAGGGGGAGAAGGTAAACTTTAATTATCATTGTGGGGAAAACTGTTGGAAAACTTTGGAAAATGACAAGCACTACTAATGTCTCTAGGACTGGCACAGTCAGAAAAACACCTAGCCAAACATCGACCATCACAGCTGTGATGAGTCCTGCGCAGAGAGCAATTGATGAGATGCTCCCAAAAGACCGTTCCAACTCCTCTAAAGACCCACAAGGTCTATTATTAAATATGCAGGAGATGATGATTAAAAATCACGAAGGTATGAAAAACGAAATAGGGTCTGTGAGAACAGATTTAAAGGACAAAATACAAAAAATAGATGAAAAATTCGAAATATTCCAGCAAGAGATGAGGAAAAATCAGGAGAAAATAATAGAAATTGAAACAAAGGTGAACAAGGAGGAAAAAAGAGTAGACGAGAAACTAATGGATAAATTAGAAAGGGAGAATAAAGAGTTAGAAACAGCAATAATATATCTTGAATCTGAAAAAGCAGCTCACTACCTGAGACTACAAAATGTAAGAGAAGAAAAAGGAGAAAATCTATGGGAGGTTATTGCAGGTATATTAGCCAATCTACTAGAGACAGGAAAAGAAGACTTGAGGAAGGAAATTGATGAGCTGTACAGGGTACAAACCAATTACGCAAGGAGATTCAACCTACCAAGGGAGGTACATGTCAAGCTGGTTAAGAAATCTCTTAGGGATGAAATCTTATACAGATCAAGAGACAATACCCTAGAATATGCTGACAAACAAATAACAGTACTCAAACAAACCCCTAAGAGAGTAAGAGACTTAAGAAGAACTTATCAATTCTTAACAACTAAACTTATAAAACTCAGTATTAATTTTAGATGGTTGGTCCCGGAAGGTATAATGGTGACTTGGTGTGAAAAGAAATACAAACTAGACACTATCAACAAAGCAGAGATGTTCTTTGAACAACAATTAAATAGAGAAGGGGAAGAAGAAGATCAAGAAGGAGTGAGAAGGGAGGAAAGGGAAATGCTAGATGTACATAAAAAGGTAAACATAACAGATACAGAGATGACAATAATGGGAAAAGGGAAATTACAGAGGAGCCTAAGGATGTCAGAATTACAAGAAGTGCCAAGTACAGGATTCAATAAAAACACAAATTTTTGTGACTGTAGATCTTGGAATATTAACGGTTTAAACTCCCCGGTAAAACGGAAAAAGCTTTTTAAATACTTACAAACACAAAAAGCTGATATCATAGCACTACAGGAGGTCCACATTGCCCAGAAACAAAAATATTTATTAGAGAACAAAAAATTGGGGAATCTGTTTTCGGCTTTAGACCAAAAGAAAAAGAGAGGAGTAGTACTTTACATAAAGAATTAGATCCCAGTTTCAGTAATATACTCAGACAAAGAAGGCAAGATACTGATGGTAGAAGTTGAAATAAGAAAGACAAAAAGCTTATTAGTAGTAATCTATGCACCAAATGGTCCTCAAGAATCCTTTTTTCAAAAATTACATAACAAACTTAAGGAATTACAATATCAAGAATTATGCATCACAGGGGATTTTAATGCGTTCATAGACAAATCACTGGACTACAAGGGAAATAATATCAACCTAGAAAAGAAAAAAAAGTTACCAAAAGTATTTTTAGACCTTACTAAAGAATTTAATATTAGCGATGTCTGGAGGGAAAGGAACATAGGGAAAAACAGTTTACTTATTACTCCAACTGTCACATGTCCTGGTCAAGACTGGATATGATGTGGGTGACCAAAAAATTAAATTCAGAGATTCCAGACATAACAATGGAACCAAACGTACTAGCAGATCACAACATGATTAGGCTTAGGTGGGAGGGACAACAACAACAATTAAGAAATTGGATGCTCCAGAGGTCGATTCTAAAAGATGAAACATTCAACAAAATGTTAAAAGAGTTAGAACTCTTTTTTCAAGAAAATAAACCTGAGGACACCTCTCTACAAAATAATTGGGATACAGCTAAAGCAGCAATGAGAGGAGTGTCTATTAAATATATGGCCAGGAAAAATAAGGAAAAAAAACAACAAAGAGCAAATTAGAACAAGAATACAAGGAATGGGACGAGAAATTGCAGATCACACCACAAGAAAAACAAGTTAAATTACAATTGGATATAATCAAACATAAAATAAATTTAATGGACAAGGAAGAGCTAGCCCAGAAATTAAAAAAGACAAAGCAATACCAATTTGAGAACGCAAACAAACCAGGGCACTGGTTAGCCTCTAAACTTAAGAAGCAGAAGGGCCTTGGGTGGCTCAGGCTGTTAATTGCCTGCACTTAAGTTCCAGCTGCCTACAACTGCTGTAGGCTCGAATCCCACCAGGCTCAAGGTTGACTCAGCCTTCCATCCTCGGGGTAGGAAATGAGGACCCAAGATTGTTGGGGGCAATTAGCTGACTTGTAAAAATGCCGCTTGGTAATAAGCAGGCATATACAATGGAATGAAGGCTATTGCTGAGCACACTGGGTTGTATCCCAAAAATTGTAAGCCGCCCTGAGTCTTCGGAGAAGGGCGGCATATAAATGTAATTAAAAATAAAAAAAATGAAAAGAGATGGGTTACTAAATTAAGAAATGAACAAGGGGGGATATGTTTTAAAGAGGAAGAAAAAAGGCAGATTATCAAAAAATACTATAACGATCTATATACAGAGGTAAACCACGTAACAGAAGACCAAATTCAAAGGTATCTAAAAAACGCTAATTTTATAGAAATCTCAGAGGATGACAAAGAATCCTTAAATCATAGTATAACTCTTCAGGAAGTATACGGGGCCATTAACAAGCAAAAAATTGACAAAGCTCCAGGACCAGATGGCCTACCGGCTGAAATTTACAAAACACAGCAGGATACATTAGGAAAAGAAATGTTAAAAATCTTTAATGAAGTTTTAGACAGGGAAGTGTCCCCAATCTTGGCAAGCAAAAATATCCATTATTCCTAAAGCAGGAACCGATTTGACAGACCCAGGGAGCTATCGACCAATCTCCCTACTCAACGTGGACTATAAAATTTTTGTGACTATTCTGGCCGAAAGACTGAAAAAAATACTTAATAAACTTATATCTACAGATCAAAATGGTTTCCTCCCACACAGACACCTTAGAAATAACATCAGAGTAACACTAGATGTACTAGAATACTATGAAGACCGCAGTGCAGAACAAGCAGCATTACTATTCCTAGACGCCCAAAAGGCATTCGATAATGTAAAATGGGATTTTATCTTACAACAAAGTAAACACTTGAATCTAGGACCCAAATTTATAAATGTAATTCTGGCTATTTATCAAAAACAAGAAGCTACAATTCTAATTAACGGGGGACTCACGGAAAAATTTCAAATCCAGAAGGGAACTAGACAAGGATGCCCATTGTCGCCATTGTTGTTTATTATGACCTTAGAGGCCTTAATCAGGACAATTAAAAAAGAAAGCGAGATAAAAGGCCTAAAAATAAAAAAGGAAGAATTCAAATTACAAGCATTCGTGGATGATCTACTTTTTATTCTAGAAGAACCGCAAACCTCTGGACCTAAATTATTAGAAAAATTAGATGAATTTGGACTTGTAGCGGGTTTAAAGGTCAATAAAAACAAAACAAAAATGATCACTAAAAATATGACAAACAAACAGAAACAATTACTGGTGGCAACAATGGGCATTGAAATTGTTGAAAAAATAAAATATTTGGGAATCATTATATCAGCCAGGCATAGTACACTTAAGAAAGACAATTACGACCCTCTTATTAAACGAATAACTGATGAATTAAGAAGATGGAACAATTTAAACCTATCCTTTATGGGAAGAATAGCCACGATAAAAATGAATATTTTACCTAAAATTTTATTTCTCTTCCAAAACGCCCCTATAAAATTAGAAAGAACCTTCTTTGATGAGTTAAACAGATTGGTATCGAATTTTATTTGGCAAAAGAAAAAACCGAGGGTAAAATTAAAACTATTACAGGACGCTACGGAGAGAGGGGGGTTTGGCCTCCCAGACTGGGAGCTGTACCACAGAGCTGCAACATTGACCTGGATAAAAGATTGGATTAACCACACAAACAAACGAATACTAACATTAGAGGGATACAACCTCCAGTCAGGGTGGCACACCTTCCTCGGACAAGATAGTATAAAGGGACATAGTTATGTGCAAAACATAAAGTTAGACACTTTTACATACTTGGTTTAAAATTAAAAAACAAATGTACATTCAAACTCCAATTTGGTTATCAACATTAGAAGCCTTGATGCACCCACACCTATTACGATACGATAAAATCATTACATATGAGGAATTATTAGATGAAAAAGGGGAATTACAAACTAGGCAGCAGTTGACTGAGCAGGGAATAGAATTGGAATGGTGGGCCTATTTGCAACTCCAATCTAAATACTTAAAGGATAAGAAGGAATTGGGCATTAGTAAAACTAGGACTGAATTGGATGAAATTCTGTTAGGACCAGATGAAAAGATGATTAAAAAAACTTACCAAGTATTATTAGAAGCCAAATTAGAAGAAGAAAAAGTAAAAGAAACAATGATAATATGGATGAGAAATTTCGGCTATAATATAAATTTGGATGATTGGCAGAAAATCTGGACTAGAAACAAAAAAATAACTTTAGCAACACCGTATAAGGAAAATCTATACAAACTATTTTACAGATGGCACATAACACCAACAAGACTAGCTAAAATAAACAATAAATTTTCTCCCATCTGTTGGAAGTGCAACAAGGAAAGAGGAACGTATTACCATATATGGTGGAGTTGCAAAAAGGCCCAGGAATTTTGGAACGAAATATGTAAATGGCTACGAGAAATTTGTGACGAGGAAATATACTTTAAACCAGAATTTTTCCTACTAGGAATTACCACCAAGATATACCCGAAAGAAACCTTCTATTTAATGATTCACATTATTACAGCAGCGAGGATGACTTTTGCACAAAACTGGAAAAACACCGAAACTCCAACAGAAGCGGAATTAATAAGGAAGATTATTGCGTGCGCGGAGATGGACAAATTGACAATGGAAATCAAAATAAGGAAGAAACGGACTATTACAAAATATGGAACAATTTCTATGGATGGCTAGACAGGAGAAAGATCCAATAGCCTTTCTGAATTGGACTTAACAAATGATGGACAATGAGTGAAGCGAGCTCAGCAGTACCCGGTTCAAATTTAATGTATGTTTTTGTTTGGTCCATGTTTTGTTCACGTTTATGTTTGTGTGTGATTATTTAATAAAAACTTTATAAAATTTAAAAAAAAAAACACTTCCAGCAGCGCAGCACAAATATCTGCATGAGAAGATGTGCCTTATCTGATTTTCGCTTAACAGACAAAAGAAGGGGATGTCACTGCGGTTTTTTTGGTTTGTCTGTTTTCAAGCTTCTAAGCTCATATTCTAGCAAGCAGGTGTCTGCTAGCCAGCACTGTGTTATCTTGTCTCCATAGTAATAACATAAGAAAGTCTTGTGATGTTTTGATCCACTGCGCATGTGTATAAAGTTTATACTCCACTTCCTGTAACTTCCGTTATATTTTCCTTTGTTCTTTTTCTATATGCCTTGGTGGAGATTAGGTTGCAAACATGTAGCTCTGTGTAGGTTTCTTTATTTTATAAATAAAAATGTTTTTAGATTACTTGCCGGGTCTCATTTTTATCATCATTGACAGCAAAGAAGAACACGGTTTATCACCTCTAATTAGCAGGGATGTTTTGGAAGCTTTTTTACTCCCTGGCAGAAGGTTTTTCCAAGCCTTTGAAAATGGTAGCAGAGAAAGGCTTGACATCCCACTCCCAACCCCCCAAGGCATCTCAGTAAGATACCATGGTCGATGGTATCAAAAGCCGCTGAGAGATTTAATAGGACCAGGACAGAGGAATAACCTCTGTCCCGAGCCCTCCAGAGATGATGATGATGATGATGATGATGATGATGATGATTATTATTATTTATTAGACTTGTATGCCGCCCTTCTCCCGAAGGACTCAG
>SOZL01000007.1:3226435-3255029 GCA_009733165.1 Naja naja | reverse complement strand
CCCGATGGATGGTTTGGTGAGAGAGGTGTGGAAGCTGCCTACCACTGTGTGAGGGTGGTGGATCGTTTGTTAGTCCCTCCCTGAACCAACCCTGTGATTCATCTTACCACCGGACATGCTTACTCCAACAACTCCGTGAGAGCTGCCACCGCCCGAGGAGGGCTTTATTATTGGCCCGGATTGTGTGAGAGAGCAATCCTGATCTACTCTCTGGGACCATTCAGCTAGCATGGATGCCGGATTGGACTGGGTGCCTCAACATCCTAACATCTTTCAACATCTTTTAACATCTTTGTTAACGGACTTGTTTCCATCTTTTGACTCCTCCCTTATATGTGCAATATAACATCGCGGTGGGTCTATTCACAACGGACCTCTGGGCCTTACGGGACGCCTCTCTCCCCGGCTTGGCCTGCCAGGCTTTCTACAGTGTACTCGAGGATGGGTTATGGAACCCAGAGAGTTGGCATTGCGCGGGTAGGGTTTGGGGTGGGGTCCTGGGAAGGGTGGAGGGTAGGTTCCAGGCCGCCATTAGTCAAATTTCTTATTCGATTTTTAAATGGGTTAGGAGGGGAGGGTTTTATAGGTGTCCACTGTAGCCCCAGTCAGGATCGTGGTCGGGTGTGGGAGGGGTGGCGGGCTCCAGGCGGAATAGTGGGGGCTTTGATCCCAGGGTGGTTGGAATGGGAAGGAGTCGACGAGGAAAGGGTCAGACATGTTAGGGGAGCTGGCCCCGCTGTATTCAAGCCGTGATGCCCTGACCCCTTGGCCTCTTCTCAATCTCTGGGGTGTTGGGATCCAGGGCCCCTGGGCCCGCTGGTGTATTTTAATGCCAGGTCCGTGGGGAATAAGGCACCGGGAGGTTATTGAGGAGGAGGCCACGGACCTGGCTTGTATCACCGAGACCTGGTTGGGGCCAGAGGGCTGAGTCCTCTGGTTGATATCTGCCCCCAGGTTTTCGGGTTATGCACCGGTCTCTCACCCCAGGGAAGGGGTGGAGGGGTGGCTGTGGTTATTCGGGAGACCTTATTTCCAAGGGAGGTCCCTGCCCGAGATAGACGGGTGTGAGTCCCTCCTCGTGAGGTTTGGGCCAATTGGTCGGATGGGCGCTGCTGCTTACATACCTGTCCCCCAGCTGTGTATCAGCCGCCCTGCCTGGGCTGCTCGATGCCGCCTCGGGGTGGCGGTGGAGTTCCCTGAGCTTATGGTTCTGGGGACTTCAATCTGCCCTCCCTGGGTGCGGGGTCGGGCTGGCCCGAATTCATGGCTTCCATGGAGTCCATGGGTCTGACCCAGTTAATAGAAGGCCCCACTCACGGGGGGCAATATGCTCGACCTAGTTTTTGTCTCGAGCAGTGGCGAGTGGTCCGGGGATGGTGTTATTGCAACCCACCCTGTTCCATGGTCAGACCACTATCTCCTAAGGTTGGTCTTCCATCAAGCCACCCCACACCGCTGGGATGAGGAGCCACTGAGATGGTTCCCCAGGCTCTGATGGACCCTGAGAGGTTCCAGACAGAACTGGGTTTTTTCCTGCATCCTCACCCACAGCCCTGCCGAGGTCCTTGCGGCGCCTGGCAACAGTCGGCTGCGGGGCTCTTGACAGGGTTGCCCTCATGCCCCTCACTGGGCGAGATCCCACTGCCCCCTGGTATACCGGGAGCTCCGGGAGATGAAGCCGAGAAGGGGACTAGAGTAGGTGGAGGGCCACCCGCCCGATCCACCCAGCCCAGTTGAGAGCTCATATTAGGACTTACCTGGTAGCTGTGGGGCGGCGAGGAAATCTTACTTCTCCGCCTCATAGCATCTGCAGATAACCGCCCAGCCTCTGTTTGGGGTTGCCCGGCCCTCTACAACTGGGGAGGGGGCGACCTCTGCGGGTAGAGCTGAGGAATTTGGTCTTTATCTGCAGGACAAAATCGCCGGATCCGGAAGGGCTGCACTCGGACTTGCAGTGGTCTGATGAGGGGAGGCGAGTGGTCTGGCTAATGTTATCTGGACTGAGTTCGATCCTGTTTCTGAGGATGAAGTGGACAGGATTATGCGCGGCTGAGTTCCACCACATGTTTATTGGACCCGCGCCCTTCCTGGTTGGTTTATGCTTCCAGGGAGGTCACGCAGGCTGGCTCCGGCAGTTATCAACGCTAAGGGAGGGGTTCTCCCGCCTTGAAAGAGGCGTGGTGAGGCCCCTCCTGAAGAGGCTGCCCTTGACCCAGCCGAGTTGAACAACTTTCGCCTGTCTCCAACCTTCGCTTTTAGCTAAGGTTGTTGAGAGTGTGGTGGCCCAGCAATTGCCACTTTTCCTGGATGAAGCGGACTACCTGGATCCGCACTAACGGGCTTCCGACCCGGTACAGCACGGAGACAGCATTGGTCGCGCTGATGGATGATCTCTAGGCCTCGACAGGGTTTTTCCTCTGTCCTGGTCCTGTTAGATCTCTCAGCTGCTTTTGATACCATCGCACCATGGTATCCTGTTGGGCGCCTCGGGGCTGGGAGTGGGAGGCACTGTTTTACGGTGGTTCTCCTCCTACCTCGACGTTCAGAACAGTGTTGGTGGGGACGGAGGTCCACCCCCAGGTCTCTCACTTGTGGGGTACCTCAGGGTCGGTCCTCTCAGCCTCCTGTTCAACATTTATATGAAGCCGCTGGGTGAGATCATCCGTGGCTTGGTGAGTTATCATCAGTACGCTGATGATACGCAGTTATACATCTCCACCCCGGCCACATCAGTGATGCTCTCCGTGATGTCCCGTTGTTTGGAAGCTGCAATCTGGATGGACAGGAACATGCTTCCCTCAATCCAGCCAAGACAGAGTGGCTGTGCATACCACATCCCGGTCCAGTTTGGAGATTCCATCTTTGGTCATGGGGAGGAGGTGTTACCCCTGTGGACAGGGCACGGAACCTGGGGTTCTCCTGGATTCACGGCTCAAGCTGGAGGAGCAGGTGGGAGCCGTGGCCAGGGGGCTTTGCCCAGGTCCCGCTGGTTCGCCAGTTGCCCCATACCTGGACCGGATGCCCTGCACGATCACTCAGGCGCCGCTGTCTCCGTTGGACTACTGTAACGCTTCTATCTAGGACTGCCCTTGTGCACCACTCGGAGGCTTCAGCTGGTGCAGAATGCGGCTGCGTTGTGATGGGAGCCTCCCGACACTCCCATGTTACACCCTCCCTGCGGGCTTGCATTGGGCCTGCCACCCTCCGGGTGAGGTTCAAGGTTTTGGTTTTAACATTCAAAGTCCTACATGGCATGGGTCCAGGATATTTACGAGAACCACTTCTCCCAGCCTCAAATACCAGCCGCCCATGACAAGGGTCTCCTCGGCTGCCCTCGGACTCAATGTCGCTTGGCGGGGACCCGGGAGGGCCTATTCTGTGGCAGCCCCACTCTATGGAATCTTCTTCCGCTGGAGCTCGGCTGGCTCCTCATCTCCGAGACCTTCCGCCGTGAGCTAAAACCTGGCTGTTTTACAATCTGGGCAGTGTTGACCCTTGGGGTTGTTTACTTAATTTTGGGGTTTTAATAATAATACTAATATTAATTCGGCTTTAATTTAATATATTTTAAGTAACTTATTGTTGTATTCTATTTTAGTTGTGAGTCACTCGAGTCCCTCGAGAGGGGCGCATATAAGTCTAATTAATAAATAAATAAATAAATAATATAGGATATAAAGAACAAAAGGACCCATAAGGTTTTCCATTATTACTAACTATATAGTGATTGTATGATAATTTGGGAAAGCATTTATAAAATTGTAGGGGAGCAAAAAAATCCTGAAAGAAATGACCTGTATAATGATGACCACCTTGAGGGGGAAGAAAACAACCTCAAACCCATCAGTAGTGACAGCATCTCCATCAACCCAGAGATTGATAGATGGAATGTTAAACGTAGAAAAATCAAACCAACCACAAAATACGCCAACAATGCAATCAACACTGACTATGATTCAAGAAATGATGATGAAGTTACAGGAGACCATGTCCAAAAACCATGGGGAACTGACTAACACCATCCAAAAGCTGGACAATAAGATTGATTCTATACAAGAGGTGATTCAGAAAAATGAGCAAAAAATTAAAACAGTAGGAGAAGGCAGAATTAACGGAAAAAAATAGAACAAGTTGATCGACGCATGATGGAAATAAATAAGAACCTGGAAGATTCTCTGATCCATCTGGAGATGGACCGCTGCCTTCTATTTATGATTCAAGAATATTACAGAAACCAAGGATGAAGATCTGGGAAACCTGATGGCGGAACTGATAGCGGAAACCCTGGAAAGAGATACCCAAGAGATTATAAAAGGGATAGACGAAGTCTACAGGGTCCAGACAAACTACGCCAAAAGACATTGGCTACCTAGAGAAGTGCACATCAGATTCGCCCAGAAAAATGTTAGGGACATAATATACAAAATAACAAGGGAGGAGCCCGTAGTGTAAAAAGACAAAGAAATTATTACTCTCAAACAAATACCGAGGCGAGTCAGAGAACAACGTAAAGTCTACCATTACCTGGCAGTACAATTAAGTAATCGGAACATCTTGTTCGATGGATCATCCCAGAAGGTATGCTGGTATCATGGCAAGGAAAAAAGATAAAAATAGACAACCTGGACAAAGCCCAAGAATTTCACGACCAACTGATAGGAATGGAAGAAAACGGCAGCAGTAGAGAGAAGTTAGAGGAAGGAAGCCAGGAAGAAGGCCAGGTAGAATCAGAGGTAGAAGACCAGGAAGACAAAGCAAAAGAAACACAAGAAACCCAAAAGGAAGAAGGCATTAGAACTAGAACCCAAAGGAATAAAAAAACTAATAGGAACTAGGTACAGATAGACTAATAAAAATATGGAAAAAGAACTAAAACTGTTGTCAGTAAATGCAAATGGATTAAATGCTGTAGTTAAGAGAAAACAAATACTATCAAAACTGGTTAAGCAAAACATAGATATTGTGTGCCTCCAAGAGGTACATATCATTATAGTAAGTTGGAGAGGCCAGAAAAAGAAAAGAAAAAGATGGACATTGAACGCCCAGATATTTTTAGAAGAATTTATTCAAAAAATTTCAAATTAATTGACAATATTTTTTGATATAAATATAAATAAAAAACAACAAACATAATTGCAAACCCTATGGGACACGATGAAAGCATATACTGGGGGGTAACAATATATTATATGGCAGAAAGGAATAAGGAGAAATGGGGGCAACAAAATACATTACAACTAGAAATTGGAGATTTAGAAAAACAAATGCAAAAAAATCCGGGGAGTAATCAAATTAAAGAACAATTGAATTTGGCCAAACACAAATTAAATCTATTACAACAAGAAGATATTGTAAGGGATCTTAAATTTATGAAGCAAAATTATTTTGAAAATGCAAACAAGCTGGCCTATAAATTGAAAAAGAAAAAAGAATAATATACCAGTTTCAAGACGAATTAGGAATACTACAAAATAATGAAGAGAAAAAAAAGATTGCCCTAAAATACTTTGAAGATCTTTATAGACAAAAAATAATAAAAACAGAGAAAATAGATCAGTATTTAAAAACAGACAGAATGTCACTAATTGAGGAAGAAAAAAGGAATATATTAAATAGAGGAATTACATTAACAGAATTAAAGGAAGCAATCCAAAAACAGAAGGCAAATAAGACCCCGGGGCCAGATGGTTTACCAAGAGAATTATATCAAAAATTAGGAGAATCATTGGAACTAGAACTATTGGAGGTATGCAATGAGACTTTGTTAAATGCAAAAATACCTGAATCGTGGAGGGAATCATACATTACCTTGAGATTGAAAGAAGGTACTGATGTTAATCAAATCAAAAATTATAGACCAATATTGCTCTTGAATGCCGACTACAAAATTTTTATTAGTATTATTGCAGGAAGGAAAAAAAAGATATTAAATGAGATTATACATAGTGATCAAAATGGATTTCTACCGCAAAGGCAAATAAGAGATAACATTAGAATAGTAATGAATATATTAGAATATTACAAAATGCATCCAGGAAGACAAGCGGTCCTTGTCTTTCTGGATGCACAAAAAGCATTCGATAATCTAAATTGGGAATTTATGATACATAAAATTAGGGAAATGAAATTTGGAGATAGATTTGAAAAATTATTAGAAACAGTTTATTCCTCCCAAAAGGCCAATGTAATAATAAATGGAGATATAACGAAAGCATTTATAATAACAAAAGGAGTTCGACGGGGATGCCCATTGTCACTTCTGCTCTTTATCTTGACACTAGAGACACTATTAATAAAAATTAGGAATAACTCAGAAATACAGGGAACAAAAATTAAAAAAGAGGAGTATAAATTACAAGCATTCGCGGATGATTTGGCTTTTTTAATTGAGGAGCCACTAGAATCAAGCCCAATTGTGATAGAAGAATTAGAAAAATATGGAGAGGTCTCAGGACTCAAAATTAACAGGGACAAAATCAAAATGCTAGTGAAAGACGTAACAACTAAAAATAAAAAGGAGTTAGAAAAAGTAATGGGATTACAAATCACAACAAAAATTAAATATCTAGGAATATGGTTAACAGCAAAGTGTTCCTCAATAAAAGAAGACAGTTATATGAAATTATTTAATCAAATTAAAAAAGATTTGGAAAAATGGGGGACTTTACAATTATCGTTATTAGGAAGAATAGCAACTATAAAAATGGATGTCCTGCCAAAGATTTTATAGTTATTTCAAACAACCTCAACAAAATTAGACAAGAAATTTTTTAGAGTATTAAATAGAACAATCACAAAATTTGTTTGGGCAGGCAAGAAAGCGCGAATAAAGTTAAAAGTTTTACAGGATAGTAAGAGCAGAGGTGGCCTTCGGCTTCCCGATTGGGAACTATACCATAAGGCGGCAATACTTGTATGGATACGAGATTGGATTAATCTAAGAAAAAAAAAGAATATTAACCATAGAAGGGCATTACATACAAAGAGAGTGGCATGCCTTCCTGTGGGATAAAGAAAGCAAACCGTATCTATACTTCTATAGACATAAAATAAGAGATGTGCTGATACAATGATGGAGACAAATAAAAAATAAATATTATTTGAAAATTCCAAATTGGGTATCTCCCTTAGAAGCAGTAATCCACCCCAATATAACGGAGGTTAAGAAAACGGCCAGGTATAGGGAAATTTTAGATAACCAAGGAAATCTAAAGAGTAGACAGAAATTGGAAGATCAGGGAATAAAATTGGATTGGTGGACCTATATGCAAATACAAACAAGATATAAAAAAGACAGTGAGAAATATGGAACAGACAATGAATTACAAAAACTAGATAAAATCTTGATTGGCCCAGATGAGAAATTATTATCAAAGTAATATAAACATTGATTAGAATTTGATGGAGCAGAAGAAATTGTGAAATGAACAATGATTGCATGGGGAAGGAACATTGGACATACTATTGATCTGGAAGAATGGGAAAAGATTTGGAATATGAATTATTAAATAACAAAATCGGCAGCATACAAGGAAAATCAACATAAAATGTTCTATCGTTGGCACCCTCAAGATTGGCTAAGATCTATCCAAATTTAAAACCGAATTGTTGGAAGTGTGGACAACAACAAGGTACCTGCTTTCATTCTTGGTGGACATGCCCCGAAGAGAAAAAATATTGGAAAGTGATTCAGATGTGGTTAGAAGAGTTAACTAAAAACAAAATTGATTTTGTCCCGTAATTATTCCTTTTAGGAATAATTAAAAAAAACTATAACAGAAAGATAAAGTATCTTATATGACATGTGTTAACAGCAGCAAGAATTTCCTATTCCCAGTACTGGAAGGAAAACTCCACACCACCTGAAGGCTTAATAATCAAAAAAATTTTAGAGTGCGTGGAAATGGACAAATTAACTATGGAACTAAAAGGGAAAGCAGACATGGAATACAATGCAATATGGGAAACATGGTATATTTGGATTGACAATAGATATAAGAATAGAAAATGTAAACAATGTATATAATAGATACGAGGGTATGAAAGTATTGTGTATTGTAAGTTTAAATAGGATACATAAATGTATACATAATGTCACAGCACTGTTTAATAAGTATTGGTATTATGTATAAATGGAAAAAAACTCAATAAAGCATTAAAAAAAAGAAGAGAGAAGAAAACCTACCAAACCTTATGGCAGAACTTATAGCGGGCGCCCTTCAGAAAGATAAAAAAGAGATCCAGAATGATATAGATGAAGCATACATGGTGCACACAAACTATGCGCGGAGGAATAAGCTGCCAAGAGAAGTCCATGTACAATTTGTGAGGAAAGTAATCAGAGATCAACTGTATGGAAAAACGAGAGACGAGCCACTGATTTACAAAGGAAAGGAGGTGGTGACCCTGAAACAGACACCTAGAAGGGTTAGGGAGCAGAGGAGAAACTACCAATTCCTATCAACTCAATTGGTTAAAAATAAGATTATGTTCAGGTGGCTCATTCTGGAAGGACTTCTGATATCCTGGCAAGAAAAAAAAATTCAGAATTGATACATTGGACAAGGCACAAGAGTTTTAAGAGCGATACTTGGGGATGGAAGAAGAACAGGAGAGTAGAGAAGAGGGAGAGTAGGAGTTTAGAGGAACAAACATCAGAAGATAAGGAGTCGGATCAAGAACCAAGAGAGCAGAAAAGCCACAAGGAAGGAGGAAGCACTAGACCACGGAGAGAGCTTAGGGGAAGGAAAGAAATAAGAGTAGTTATATACAAACAATAAAATGGATCTTGGAACCACCTTGATATCAATCAATATAAATGGAATAAATTCACCAATCAAAAGGAAACAGACAGATAACAGATAATCAGAGTTGGAAGGGACCTTGTAGGTCATCTAGTCCAACCCCCTGCCCAAGTGGGAGACCCTACACCATTTCTGACAAATGGCAGTCCAATCTCTTCTTGAAAGTCTCAAGTGATGGTGCTCCCACAACTTCCGCGGGCAAGCTGTTCCATTGGTTGATTCTTCTCACTGTCAGAAAGTTTCTCCTTATTTCCAGGTTAAATCTCTCCTTGTTCAGTTTCCATCCATTATTCCTTGTCTGGCCTACAGACACTTTAGAAAATAGCTTGACCCCTTCCTCCCTGTGACAGCCCCTCAAATATTGGAAGACCGCTATCATGTCTCCCCTGGTCCTTTTCTTTACTAGACTAGCCAAGCCCAGTTCCTGCAACCGTTCATTGTATGCTTTAGCCTCCAGTCCCCTAATCATCCTGGTTGCTCTTCTCTGTACTGTATTGGTAAAGCTTCAAAAACAAAATGTAGACACTGTTTGCCTCCAAGAGGTTCATATTTCTAAACAATATGGAGGTATCCTAGAATTTCCCAAATTAGGTAAACTGCATCTGGCCTTGGCAAACAAAAAGAAAAGAGGAATTGCAGTATATATAAAGGAATGGCTGAGACCAAGGCAGATTTAGAGATGATGATGGAAGAATGCTACTGGTAGAGATAACCTTACATCAAAAGAAAGTATTGTTGGCAATAATTTATGCACCAAACACAAATCAAAAACTTGATAGGAAAATAATTGAAACTTCACAGAAAATGTGTGTATAATGCAGTGTCTGATACAGAAAAAGACTATATAAGTAGTAAAAAAAAATAAAAAGAAGAGGAGAACACTCCCAATCTCATTTAACAGTGAAAGAACTGAACCTAAAAGATATTTGGAGGGAACTAAACCCACAAGAAAGACAGTATACTTTTTCTTCTAATTCCCATAAATCGTGGTCATGAATAGACATGATAAGGATGGATTCAGAATTGGGAAAAGACACTGAAGAGATAGATATCATGTCAAACACCTGGGCTGACCACAACCCTATAAAAATGAAATAGAAAGGAAAGAGAAGAACTGGGAGATGGACCTTTAATAGAAGTTTACTAAAAGAAAAAGAATATGCCTAAATGCTGGAAAAAGAATTAAAAGTATTTTTTGAGATTAATTTGAGAAAGCAAACAACACTACAAAATTTGTGGGACACAACAAAAGCTTACATAAGGGGCCTAACTATAGCTTATGCAGCAAAAAGAAATAAGGAAGAAACAACAGATGATATGGCAGGAGAGGCTGAAGGAACTAGAAGTCAAAATGCAGAAAGACCCCCACAATGAGGAAATTAGAAGAGAGATTGTGATGACCCACAGTATCTCAGAAATATAACAAAATCCAAAATGTAACTAAAAGTCCTTTAATGCCTTCAACTTGGCTTCACTGTTTAATTGTTCACAGTGGAGGAGTCAAAATAACATTTCAAAGGCAAGAAACACAGTTCACATTCAAAGAGCCGATAACAAAGCAAAAGCCAAAAACAAACTGCATTGTATAAAGTTCTACAGACCAGGATAGAGAATTGCCAGCTTCAGGAAGATAACCAGGACAATCGTTGGAAGAATGCCAACCAAGATAAACCTTCTTTAGAACTAAAACACTAACTTTGACTCCAGCAATTCTAACTTCACGATTTAACTTATATACAGAGCTCCCAGCTGTAAGCCCTGAGGAGGATCATGGCCCCCTCCTCCCAAGTAGACCACGCTTTTCCCTGATCCTCTCCTCCCCTGCCCTGGATGGATAGGAGATGAGCCTGGATCCTCCTCTGATTGCTCAGTCGGCCTCTGCCCTTCCCCAGCCTCCTCCACCACCTCTGGAGCCTCATTCATTCATTCATTCATTCATTTATTGGACTTATATGCCGCCCTTCTCCCTGAGGACTCAGGGCAGCTCACAACATTAAAATACAAATACAAATAAGTTAATTAAAATAGTATTAAATTTAAGCCCAATAAACTCTAAAACTCACGTCTAAAATACAGTTAAAATACAGTTAAAACACAATTAAAACCCATCCCACTCTGCTTCAGTCCAGGCCGGCTTGCTGAAAGAGCCAGGTCTTGAGGTCACTCCCTGTTGGCTGTTCCTCCTCTTCCTCAGAGTCAGTCTCCACCAGGGGCATGACACTATCCCCCACCCCGCAGGGCCCCTTCCCCTGGGACCAGGAGGATGAGGACATTGAGGGAACCGAGCGTGAAAGTCCTGGACCAAACGAGGAGCATGAACATCAGTGGCATCAACCCAGGTGAAATCCTCTGGCCCATAACCCTTCCATGCCACCAAATACTTAAATCGGCCCTGCAACTGGCGAGAATCTCGGATGCTATCCACTTCGTACTCCTCCTCTCCCAGAGGGGCTACTGGGGCCGGCCATAAGGGAGTTGATCTATGCGGGCTGTCGGCTGATACAGGGACTAACAGGGAACAATGAAAAACAGAATGGATACGCATGGTCCGTGGCAGGGAGAGATGAAAAGCCACAGGTTTGATCACCGCCTCGACCGGAAAAGGTCCCAAGTAACGGTGATCGAGCTTTTTCGATGGCCGCGTCATTGGTAAGTATCGAGTAGAAAGCCAAACCCGACCGCCTACCACTAGAGGCGGAACAACGCAATGATGGTGGTCTGCAAACCGTTTATAGTCCTCCTTGGCTCTCTCTAGTTCATCGCGGACCATGTGGTGCAGGGCTTTTAACTCCTGCAAGAACGTATCCACTGCCGGAACTGGGGAATCAGACGGGGCTAAAGGGAAAAGTCGTGGATGAAAACCATAGTTAGCAAAGAAAGGGGACACACGGGTGGATGCATGTTGAGCATTGTTATAAGCAAATTCTGCCACCGGCAGCATTTCCACCCAATTGTCTTGTTGAGTATTGCTGAAACAGCGGAGGTACTGCTCCAAAATAGCATTGACTCTCTCTGTTCCCCCATCAGTTTTGGGGTGATGAGCAGACGACAGACACGCCTGAACCTGCAGTTTTGTGAGTAGGGTCTGCCAGAAGCATGCTGTAAATTGTACCCCCTGATCTGATACTATTCGGTCCGGTAACCCATGCAACCAGAATACATGGGAGATAAACAACTGGGCTGTTATCCTGGCCATAGGAAGACCTGAACAGGGAATAAAGTGGGCCATTTTAGTCAACATATCCACCACCACCAAAATGGTTGTAGCACCCTTCGATGGTGGTAACTCAGTGATGAAGTCCAATGACACTGCCCCCCAAGGTCGTTCTGGTGTGGGCAAGGGCTGCAAGAAACCGGGCAGCACACCAGGAGCATACTTGGCTTGTTGACAGATCCCACAGGACGCCACATATCCCGACACATCATGTTTAAGTCTCGGCCACCAAAATGTCCTTGAGATGAGGTGCAGTGTTTTGAACACCCCGAAGTGTCCCGCTGCCGGACTATCATGACATTGACGTAGGATAAGGCCACGAAGAGGACCTCCAGGCATGTAAATGCGATCACGGAACTGCAACAGGTCCCCAATATACACCCAAGGAGTCTCTTGTCTCCCATTCTCATCCAATTCTCGACGTCGAGCTGCCACAAATGGGTCCTGCCACTGCGCCTCCTGGATCCTCACTCAGAGGTCCACAGGTTCCTCAGTGGCCGCAAACCGCTCCAACGGAATCACCGTTCAGGGCAAGATTTTATCCTCCCTTCGGGTATACTCGGGCTTCCGAGATAGGGCGTCGGCGTGTTGATTTCCTCCACTCGGAACATAGGTCACCCGGAAATCAAATTGAGCAAAGAATAAGGACCATCTCACCTGACACTGGTTCAATGTCCGAGCTGTACGTAGGTGTTCCAAATTGCGATGGTTCGTTCGAACCTCGATTTGGTGACGAGCCCCCTCCAGGTGGTGTCGCCATGTCTCAAAAGCAACCTTAATCACCAATAACTCCTTGTCCCAAATCGTATAGTTGCGTTCTGGAGCCAACAACTTCCAGGAATAAGTGCACGGGAACAAGGTGCCTGTGGGAGCATAGGCCTGGAGGAGCACCGCACCAACCACCACATCAGAGGCATCTGTTTCCACTACAAATGGCTGGCCTGGATCAGGGTGTTTGAGGATAGGCTTGGAAGCAAAGGCGACCTTCAACGCCTCGAAAGCTGCCTGTTTCTCAGCACCCCAATGGAATTTCTTCCCCTTCTTGAGCAGATTAGAAAGGGGAGCAGTCAAGGCAGCAAAGTGGGGAATAAATGTGCGGTAGTAGTTCGCGAACCCCAACAGTCGTTGCACATCCTTAACCCGCTGTGGAGGTTCCCACGCCTGTAACGACTCGACTTTTTCCGGGTCCATTTCCACCCTGGCAGGTGAAATACGATGACCCAAGAAGTCAATTGTGGTTTGTGCAAACTGACACTTCTCACGCTTAGCAAACAGGTGATTCTCATGCAAACGTTACAACACCAGCCGCACATGTTGCCAGTGTTCCTGCAGGGAGTCCGAGTAAATCAAAATGTCATCTAGATAAATGACCACAAATTGATCCAACGAATCACAGAAAACGTCGTGCATGAAATGCATGAACACAGCTGGGGCATTGGTTAATCCAAAAGGCATCACGGTATACTCAAAATGACCGTACCTCGTCCAGAAAGCTGTCTTCCACTCGTCCCCTGCACGAATGCGAACCAGGTTGTAGGCCCCACACAAGTCCAACTTCGTGAAGATCTTAGCTTGACGAAGCCGCTCAATCAGTTCAGGGATGACGGGAAGCGGGTACCGATGCCTCACTGTGATTGCATTCAATTTGCGGTAATCACAACACAAACGTAGCTCTCCTGATTTCTTCTTTACAAAAAGCACCAGTGCAGCCAATGGGGAGGTAGAAGGCAGGACAAACCCTTTCTGGAGGTTTTTATCAATAAAATCCCGCAACACGGCCAACTCCAGTTCCGACAGGGAATATATCCGACACACCGGCAATTTTGCATTGGGCAAGAAGTTGATTGGACAGTCATATGCCCTATGCGGAGGCAACTGATCTGCCTCCTTCTCCCCAAACACATTGGCAAAGTCCACCAACTCCGCAGGTAGATCCAGGTCCATGGGCATAGCCACACTCCCTGCACAGGAGCACAAGCAATGGGTGGCACACTTCCTATCAAGGAACTGCACAACTCCAGACGACCAAACAATCTGTGGATCATAGGCCTGTAACCACTCCAAACCCAGCACCACCGGAAAATGAGTTACTCCGGCAACGTAGAACACGGCTTCCTCCACATGCTGCCCAATATGCATGCAAAGGGGGTTGGTTGCAGCAAACACAGATCCCAAACAAAGGGGTCGGCCATCAATCATCTCCACCATTACTGGCGGGGACACCTGTTGCTGCGGAATGAACCACTGCTCAACAAAATGAGCATCCATGAAATTGGCTATGGCCCGAGTTGACCAAGGCTTGGATCTCCACCGCTCCCAAACCAGGCACGAACACACTTGCTGGCAACACAAGGTGTTTCACCAATAACGACTGTGGTGGAGATATCAAAGATGGCAAAGGTGGCGGGGATGGCAAGGTTGGTGAAGATGGCGGCTCTAAGGACTTTACACCCCTACCTACAGACCCCTGTAGGCCGAGCGATGCTCGTTTCCCGCCACCGCTGACGTCGCTGCTGTGGATGTCTTTAACAGGACACTTGGCCGCAAAATGGCCTCGATTGCCACAATAGAGGCATAAACCATCACGACGACACCTATCCTTTTCTGCTTGAGACAGGCAAGGGCGGGCAACCCCCAACTGCATGGGTTCCTCCAAAGGCACCTCCACCAAGGGTGCCGTCCTGCTGGAAATAGATACAGACTCCCTCCGTTGTCACACCTGTAGCTGCTGAAGCCTAGCATTGATACGAAGACACAGATGCATGAGCTCCTGAAGGGTGCGAGGGCATTCAGTGCACTCCAACTCATCCAGGAGCTCCGATGACAAACCCTCCTGGAACTGGTCCAATAGTGCTGCCTCATTCCATTGGACATCCTGGGCAACCACCCGAAAACTAGCAATATAATCCATGAGTGAGCCACGCTCCTGCTTCAATTCTCTCAAACGTCTGTTTGCTGTTTCGCTTCAAACAGGGTCCTCAAACATGGCCTGAAACTGCCGGCAAAACTCAGCATAATTGTCCAACACCTGGTTGGGCTGGGTCAACAGAGGCATCGCCCAACGTGCTGCAGAGTCTGACAACAAACTAATCAAAAACCCCACCTTATCCCGGTTAGTGGGAAAGTCCTCAGGCCGAAGGCTCATGTAAAGCTGGCACTGCCCAAAAAATGCTGGAAATTGGGCCAATGAACCATCAAATTTAACTGGCACTGCCACTGGGCATTTGCGGCATCTGCGGCAGCTTGCATTTGTGCCACCTGTGCAGTCAAAAGAGCCACTTGCTGGCTTAACTGGGCGTTGTCAGCTCTGAGCTGATCCATGGTCTCCCCACAAAAAGCAAAAATAAGTTGAAGGGGTGGCTGGAGTCAAAATGTGATGACCCAGAGTATCTCAGAAATATAACAAAATCCAAAACATAACTAAAAGTCCTTTAATGCCTTCAACTTGGCTTCACTGTTTAATTGTTCACAGTGGAGGAGTCAAAATAACATTTCAAAGGCAAGAAACACAGTTCACATTCAAAGAACCGATAACAAAGCAAAAACCAAAAACAAACCTCATTGTATAAAGTTCCTCGACAGACCAGGATAGAGAAGTGCCTGCTTCAGGAAGATAACCAGGGACAATCCATTGGAAGAACGCCAACCAAGATAAACCTTTAGAACTACAACACTAACTTTGACTCCAGCAATTCTAACTACGCATTTATGAACTTATATACATAGCTCCCAGCTGTAAGCCCTGAGGAGGATCATGGCCCTCTCCTCCTGAGTAGACCACGCATTTCCCTGATCCTCTCCTCCCTGCGTGCCCTGGGATGGATAGGAGATGGGCCTGGATCCTCCTCTGATTGCTCAGCTGGCCTCTGCCCTTCCCCAGCCTCCTCCACCACCTCTGGAGCCACACTCCCACTCCCTGTTCCTCCTGTTCCTCGGAGTCAGTCGAGTGAAACACGAAATGAATATAAGGTTACAAGAGGAAATGGCCCGGAAACTCAAATTGGTGAAGCAAAATTATTTCAAGAATGCAAACAAGCCAGGGAGGTGGCTGGCACATAAATTGAAAAAGGAACAAGAAAAAAAATACATGTACTGCAAGGGAGTCCCAGCTACGAGATGGATAAGAAGAAAATTATCGCCCAGAAGTTCTTCTCTAGTCTTTATACCCAGGAAGAAATCCCAGAAGAAGACATTATACAATATCTAAAAAATAGGGATCTACCTATAATATCAGACACTGTAAGGGAAATGTTGAACAATAAAATTACCATGAAAGAATTGAAAGATGCAATTGGAAAACAAAAAGCCAACAAAACCTCAGGCCCGGATGGAATTCCAGCAGAGTTTTACAAAGAAATCCACAACCCACTAGAAGAAATAATGCTAGATCTGTACAACGAGGCACTTGGGCAGGCAAAAATACCAAAGACATGGACAGAGGCCCTTATAACACTTATTCCGAAGGAACACTTATTCCGAAGGAACATACAGATCTTCAGCAGATTAGAAATTACAGACCGATCTCCCTCTTAAACGTAGACTATAAGATCATGGCCACAATAGTGTCTGAAAGATTAAAAACAATACTAAGCAAAGTTATTCATCCCAACCAGAATGGATTCCTCCCAAACAGACAGATAAGAGACAATACAAGGTTGATTATGGATGTCCTAGAATACTATGAGACCCACTCAGAGAAACCAATGGCATTGATATTTCTGGACGTGCAGAAAGCATTTGATAATTTGAATTGGCAATTCCTCATAAAACAATTGAGTATGATGTAATTTGGCAAAAAATTTGTAGGATTTATTAAAACAATATATAATACACAAACTGCAAAAGTGATATTGAATGGAGAAACAACAGATGATTTGAATATTAATAAAGGAGTGAGACAAGGATGCCCATTAGTCTCACTTTTATATATATTAACAGCAGAAGTACTGCTCATCCAAATTAGGCAGAATCAGGAAATAAAAGGATTGATTACTAAAAAAGAATACAAAGTCCAAGCTTTTGCAGACAATATGGCATTTATCATAGAAGATCCAATAGAGACGGGTAGCATACTAATTTGTAAAATAGAAGAATTTGGAATGGTAGTAGGATTAAAAATTAAAAAGGAAACGACGAAAACAATTAAAAATCTCACTAAGAGTCAAAATGAAGAATTGGAACATGAATTAGGGATACAAATAGCAAAAAAAGTAAAGTATTTAGGAGTTTGGCTCACGGCGAAATGCTCTTCCATGAAGGAAGATAATTATGATAAAATAATATTACAAATACAAAAAGATCTGGATAATTGGGCCAAAATACAACTCATTATTGGGACGGATAGTGACTGTAAAAATGAGTATACTACCCAAACTCTTATTCTTGTTTCAAATGGTGCCGGTAAAATTGGGGAAATTTCTTTTGACGATTTGAATAAAAGAATTGAGAAATTTATATGGTTAAGGAAAAAACCCTGGATAAAATTTAAACTTTTACAAGATAGTAGGCACAAAGGAGGATTTGGACTTCTGGACTTTGAACTATATACCAGGCGACAATTACAACATAGCTTAAAGATTGGATCAATCTTGACAATAAAAGAATATTAGCAATAGAGGGCCATGATCTTCAGTTAGGATGGCATGCATTTCTTTGGGAAGGGAAAAATAGTTGCCATACCTACTTTCAGAGACATCGGGTCAGGGATGTTACACTGTATGTTTGGGGCAAAATAAAAAGAAACCACTATGTGAAAATACCGACCTGGTTGTCGACGATGGAAGCAATGATATACCCAAATGCACTGGATTTAAATAAGATGAATGTCAGCGTTCCAGCAAATCTCCATTCCAACCAGTAACTCCGAGACAAACATATCTCAAAAGTACCTTTATTAGAATAGCACCTGGCACATCTGTGGAATCCCAAATCTAAAAGTTTTCGGGCTTTCCACAATTTCCCAAACTACAAATCCATTCCCCCTTGGTTGTCATCACATCACATGGCCCAATCACAATCTGTCCAAAAGTAAGGTCCTTATTTCATCCTGCGCTATATTAAATGACCTTGAACTAATGAAAGAATTTTATTTTGTCTACTTAGAGCTACTTAATTGAAATCACCCCCTCCCACTTTCTCAGGCTATGTGGCAGTGTGGAATATGGCTTCCAAAGCTGACAATGATAAAATATAAAGAACTTTTAGATGAGAAAGGGGAACTAAAAACTCAACAGCAATTAAAGGCACAAGGAATGGAAATAGAATGGTGGCCATATCTCCAAATACAAACACGGTATTAAAAAGGATTGGGAATAATTTGGCTTCTATAGAACTCAACAAGAAATAGATAAAATTATACAAGGAACTGGGAAACAAATGATTAGCAAAACGTACAATTATTTATTAGAATATAAAATGGAAGAAGAAACAGTAAAAGAAAATATGATAATTTGGGCCAAAAATTTTGGATATGGTATTGATTTGGAACAATGGGAAAAACTATGGCAGGTAAATTACAAATTAACGTTGTCAGTTGCATACAAGAAGAATCTTTATAAAATGTTCTACCACTGGCACCTCTCCCCAGTGAGGCTAGCCAAGATGTTTCCCAATATATTGGCAAAGTGTGGAGATGCAATCACAGCCAAGGAACATATTTTCACATGTGGTGCACCTGTCCTCAAGCCCGGAAGTATTGGCTCAAAATTAAAACATGGTTGGAAGAAATAATGAGACAAAGAATTGAATTAAGACCTGAATTGTTTTTATTAGGTAAAATAGGATCAAAAGTTAGTAGGAACTTCCAATATATTATACTCCATATAGTAACCGCTGCCAGAATCTCATTTGCCAAAAACTGGAAACAGGACACAATCCCCTCCAAGACAGCAATAATAAAAAAGACTCTCGAATATGCTGAAATGGACAGGCTAACGATGATATTAAAAGAGAAAGAAGAGAAAGAGTACTATAAGATTTGGAATGTTTGGTATGAGTGGTTGGAAACAAGACGCAAAGTCATCAATAGACAACAAAATTGTGAAAGAATTAATGATGTATATATGTATATATATGTTAATAGTTTTATAAATTAGAATGAGAAATAATAATATAAGTGAATAAGAATGATAAGAAATAATTGATATAGCTTTAGACTTTATCAACTAGTGTGAACACCATTACGGAATCATTGTAAAAAGTGGAAATTGTCTTTTTAAATGTTGAAATGTTGACTAAATAAATTTAATAATAATAAAAAAAGATTGAACAAGTATGGTTTGTTTGGAAGGGTTGCCAGGAGGAAACCTCTTCTCTCTAAAAAGGAACACAGCAGCACAGCTTTGGTTTGCAAAGTTGCATCTGAACAAATCACAAAACTTCTGGAACACTGTCCTTTGGACATATGAGACCAAAGTGGAGATGTTTGATCATAATGTATGTTATGTATGTAGGTTTAAATGTTATTGGTTTATTTTGAACTGTTCTTGTAAAATGTCAAATGGGATTGGCTTAAATAGTGCGGGAAAAACCCTGCACTCCCATTGGCTGGCAACTACAGCTGCTGGCTATAAGAAACAGCCGTAGCTCAGCCAAGTGGGGTCCATTCGAGCTGTAGTCACTTAATAAACTCTTCACTGAAGCTCTTCGCGTCTGACTCTTCATGCAAACTTAACACTGGCGACGAAGGTGGGATTTCCCTGAAGAAGAGACGATGCGGAAGACAAGCAGAAGAGCGAGATGGCTGCGCTGAACACCCCCAGCCCGTTCGATCCGGCAGAGGAAGACTGGGAATCGTATGTGGATCGCTTCCAGATGTACTTGGAAGAGAACGACCTCGCCGATATCCCCGAGAAGCGAAGAGGGCAGTATTTTCACGCACTGCAGTCCGGCAGTCTTCAAGATGGCGAAGGCGTTGGCGGGAGCTGCAGACTTGAAGGTAATGGAATGGCCTGATTTGGAAAAGCTTTTAAGAGCCCATTACGCCCCACAAGTATCGTGCCTCATTAAGAGACACGATTTTTATCGTCGGGATCAAGGGGAAAGTGAAAATGTTAACGATTTTGTGGCAAGTTTAAGGGACATTGGGGGTGCTTGTGACTTTACCAACTTAGAAGAGGCCATGCGTGATCGGTTTGTTCTAGGCTTCAAAGATAAGGTCTTACAAAGCAAACTGCTAATGAAACCTAAGATCACGTTTAAGGAGGCCATAGAGGAAGCTGTTTCAGCAGAAGCAACCAAGTCCTCAGCAGCGGCCATGAAAAAGATTAACAAGGCCTCAAGCCATTCTGATGTGGAAAATCACAACAACCCATTGAGCAAATAGACTCTGATTCAGATTGCAGTGAGGTGGAGGAAGGAATTTTTAGATTCAGAATGGAGAAGAAAAGGAGACCCTGGAAAAAAGAGGCAAGAATTTTATTGCAGAGGCTGGGGGGGGGGCATTTAGACACCGTCTGCCTACGTTGTGAGAAAAGGGGTCACCTAGCAAGAGTCTGCAAATCATCCAGAACTCCACCTAGTAGGAAGAAATTCCCTGAAAAGGATTTTAAGCCCAACAATTTCATTGAAAAGATGGGGCGCAACTCAGAAGCAAATGGAAAGAATGAAACTCATCAAACAATCACCATTGGTCATTCTTCACCCTTGAGAAGCAGAAAAGTACATGTGAAGGTATTCATTGAAGGAAGGCCTTGCCAAATGGAAGTGGACTCAGGCTCCTATTTATCTATGGTGTCATGGGACACTATTCACAGGCTACTTCCCAACTTTCAGAAGAAACATTTCCAGAAGCAAGCACTGACTCTTAAAGACTACCAAGGAACAAGATTCCAGTAGTTGGAGCAAGAGATTTCAACGTGAAGTTTAAAGGCCACACCAAACGTTTGCCCCTGACCATCGTGGACAAGGATCGCCCAAGCTTGCTGGGACTTGAGTGGTTCAAGCCACTAGGCATCGAGATGACTGGCATCAATCACGTGAGCAACTCTGAATGGGAGGAGGCCTTGAAGTCTGAGTTTCCAGAGGTCTTCAGCAAAGGATTGGGCAAGTATATGGGGACCCCTATCACTTTCAACCTAGATCCCAAGATGCCCCAATTGCTTAAAGCCCAGGAGGGTTCCATTTGCTTTAAAGGAAAAAATTGATGCACAATTAGACAAGTTAATTGCTCAAGGGGTTTTAGAGCCCACTGACCACTCCAGATGGGAGACACCCATAGTCACACCAGTCAAGACTGATGGGTCAGTGAGAATCTGTGGAGACTATAAGGGGACACTGAACCATGCGCTGCAGCAGAGCATATCCAGTTCCAGTGGTGCATCATCTGTTACATTCACTTGGCAGGGGTACAGACTGCCAGGGGTAGTGCCTTACTTTGATGATGTGTTAATCTCTGCTGAAAATGACACTCAGCTACAAGAAAGACTCAGAGAAGTCCTTACCAGATTCAGGAAAGCGGGGTTAAAAGTCAAGGAAGAAAAATGCACACTTAAGACTGACAGGGTTGAGTTCCTGGGCTACATGATTGACAAGCATGGCATCCACCCTACTGATGCCAAGGTTAAAGCAATCAAAGAAGCCCCTAAACCTAAATGCAAAACAGATTTGCAAGCTTTCCTTGGACTTATTAACTTTTATCACATGTTTTTACCTCAAAAGGCAACCATTGCTGAACCATTGCACAGATTACTTGATAAGAAGTCTGTTTGGGTCTGGGGCTAATGGCCGGGCTGAACGCATGGTACATTTTACCAAAGAGAAGCTTCAGCAACTGGGTCCTGGGGACATCACTGAGAAGGTTGAAAAACACATCAGCACATCACTCCTAGCCCATCTAATAACTTATCTCCAGCAGAGTTGTTGATGGGTAGGAAACTTAGGTCTTCCCTTGACCGCTTTCATCCCACTTACGCACCCAATGCACCACTGGATTCCACTTCCAAAGTTCGTACATTCAGTGTGGGTGATTCTGTTTATGCTAAGAACCTCATAGGTGAACCTTTGTGGATTCCTGCTGAGATAACTCAGATCACAGGCCCTCGTTCTTACAGGGTACAAACAGAGGATGGACTCCTCTGGAGCAGGCACATTGATCAACTTAGATCCAGGTTCTCTCAGGAACATCACCCTTGTCTCTCTCTAGTTCCCTCACCTAATGTCAATTCTAGGGGAAGGGAGGAACAGGAGGAAAATCAGCAAGCAAGAATCAACCCCATGTGTAACGAGCCATTACGACAGGAACCATCCCTAAACCTGTCACAATGCCAAAATCCATCCTTAGAAGTGGAAGATTGTACATCACTACCTGACTTGGGTGCTGACATTGGGCTGGAGATGGGTTGGGAGGAGAGACCAGATTCTAACAGTCAAACAGGGTCTTCTTTCACAAGGAGTCCCAATGGGGAAATGTCAGCAGACACATTTCCTCTCTCACTGGGTGAGAATGTAAAACTTCTGAACCACGAAGGTCTCAACGTTGCATTAAGAGCCCCACCTATTTAAAAGAATACATTAGATAGGTTGGGGTTTGGTATGGACTGAACCTAGTGAAGGGTGTTATGTATGTAGGTTTAAATGTTATTGGTTTATTTTGAACTGTTCTTGTAAAATGTCAAATGGGATTGGTTTAAATAGTGTGGGAAAAACCCTGCACTCCCATTGGCTGGCAACTACGGCTGCTGGCTATAAGAAGCAGCCGTAGCTCAGCCAAGTGGGGTCCATTCGAGCTGTAGTCACTTAATAAACTCTTCACTGAAGCTCTTCGCGTCTGACTCTTCATGCAAACTTAACAATGTACAGTGTCACATTTGGTGAAAACCAAACACAGCATATTGGAACAAACATTTCATACCAACCAGGAAACACGGTGGGGAGGGGTGAGGATTTGGGCTTGTTTTGCAGCCACAGGACCTGGGAATCTTGCAGTCATTGAGTCGACCTTGAGCTCCTCTGTTTTTCAAAGTATTCTAGAGTCAAATGTGAGGCCATCTATCCGACAGCTAAAGCTTGGCCAACATTAGGCCATGAAACAGGACAATGATCCCAAGCACACCAGCAAATCTACAAGAGAATGGCTGCAAAAGAAAAGAATCAAGGTGTTGCAATGGCCCAGTCAAAGTCCAGACCTCAACCTGATTGAAATGCTGTGGTGGACCTCAAGACAGCTGTGCATAAACAAATACCTACAAACCTCAGTGAACTGAAACAATGTTGTAAAGAAGAGTGGGCCAAAATTCCTCCGCAACTATGTGAGAGACTGATAGTCATACAGAAAACAATTATGTAGTAGTAATTTGTATATTGTGGTCCTGCAGATGGCGCTAGGCGCTAGCAGCAAACTGCAGCGTTTAGAATCTATATAGGCCTCTTTGTTCTTGGCATGATCTCATTCTCTATCTTGGGTTGGAAAGTCCCAGACTTTCCAGACTTATAGATGATCTCATTTACTAACATCACCACTATTCCTAAGGATTGGTTGGGAGGTTGTACCAATGTGGTTGGGAGGTTTCACCCATGTGGTATCTATTCTCCAATCCAGATGCTGTATCTATGTTGCCTTTGTCTTCTTGTAAAAACCCTATAAATGTAATAAACACTGTCCATGCAGTCAGACATCTTGGCACCCTGCACAATGACTGATCACTGAAATCCATCACAATTACTTCCAAGTTATTGCTGCTAAAGGTGGTTCTACTACAAGCTATTGAATCAAGGTTTACTTTCCTTTTTACATGACTGTAACTGATACCCCATCAATTGATCTATCATCTGCATATATACAACCACTTTCTCATGCACCCACATATACTCTGAGACAGTAGAAATTTGAGCATAAGCAAGCATTAATTTAGGCACACTTACCATGTAGTGAGATTCATTCCTAGTTAAGCATATTTAAGGTGTATGCTATGCTGTGATAACTCCGTTTATCCCAGCTTATTCCCAGAAAACTGAATAAAAATTGGTGGAAACCTTCTCAAAGTATTCTTTTTCCTTCTCTTTGCAAATAGAAAATAGGTCAATAAAAGGATTTCAAACACAAAGAAATGCATGCTCCCGGAATTCAAGAGTCTTTATTTTTAGGCAAGTACATGTAGTCCTCAACATACAACAATTTGTTTAACAATCATTTGAGGTTACAACAGTACTGTTACAACAGTACTGAAAAGAATGGTTTATGACTGGTCCTTGCACTTATGACCATTGCAGCATCCCCACAGTCATGTGATCAAAATTTGGGAACTTGACATGTATTTACAACAGTTATTTTCCCAAGGACATTTGATTGCTATTTGTGATCTTCCCAGCTGGCTTCTGACAGGCAAAGTCAATGCGGGAAGCCAGATTTGCTTAATGACCATGTTGATTCACTTAACAACTACACTGATTTTCTTAACTGTGGCAAAAAGTTTTCAAAAATCATGCACACCTCACTTAAAAACCGCCTTGCTTATCAACTGAAATTCTGGTCCTGATTCTGTATGCTCAGAATTTTAGTCAGCATGCAAAAACTCCCTGCTAACATCACACTTCTTTTATTGTCTCCACATACACAAAGAGAGCGTTTGCAACTGAGAGCCTGTTCTAACCAAGGAGAGCCTCCATCAATTAAGGATCCTAATTTACACAGACAGCCTCTATGGATGCACAAGATTCTCCAATGCAGGCACTCACCCCTTCACAAGAAGGGTGACAAGTGGGCAAGGTTAGCATGGTTATCTTTGTTCCCCTGGAGGCATGACAGTAATTTTCCTTCATCTTTGGCTTCACTTTATGAAAGTGAAAGAGCTTTTATTATTTCCAACTCCTGCCCATTCACTTGTTTTCTCCAATTACTGTATGGTTTTCTCACTAAATTAAGACAACCTGTCCAGATGATTGTGCCTTGACAGTACTAATACCCATAGCCTGCAAATGGGAAACTCCCAACCAAGTATGACTGGGTAAACTCCTGAGGTCCAGAAACAATAGAACCTTTCACAATAAGAATGCTTATCTTTCTTCATTCTTGCAGAAAATTTCTCTAGGTAGATAATACTTTCATACTGACCCAACAGAAGAGCCACAAAGCATGGCAAATGCATTTTTAAGTAATAAAATCAAAAAGTTTTGAAGACTTTTTGAGTTAGTGAAAAATACATTCACGGATTATTTTGTATTAGCCTCCCCTTGAAACTGAAAATGTACTTTAGTTGACATTTTTACCTGGAGACAAACGGAATTGGCAAGAAACATTTTCCCAGCTGGTTCAGAGAATGCTGATAATGCTAATCTCAAAAATTTGTATCAAGAGCAAGAGACAGATGGATCTCTATATCAATCTATTCAAATTATGCATGTCTAATCCTAAAATAATAGTACTTTAAACCAGTGGTTGCCAACCAGTGGGCTGGGGACCACTGGTGGTCCACGAGAAAACTTTGGTGGTCCGCAGAGAAATGTCACCCCTAAAGCACCCCCCAAAGCAATTAATCCAGGCTGCATGGGAACACAAGGCTTGTGTCGCTTGCATTGTGAACAACACGAGGTAGTGAGGGGGGAAGGGGGAGGGGGAACTTGCCCCATGCACCTTGTCTGGCAGCGGGCTGCTTTTCCCGATCTTTCTTCTTCTGCTTTTGGCTGCACGGAGAGCATAAAGTCTTTCTTTCTCCCCAACTCGCCATGAGTTTGGGACCCTGCAAGGCATCCTGCTCAAGAGGCTGCGCCAGCAAAGACTCATTTCTGGTGGAGTTTGGGGGAGAGAAAGAAAGACTTCCTATTAATGGAAAACCCCTGGTCCTGCAGAAGTGAAATTGTGACTTGCAGATCCTGCTGAGCTCTCTGAAAGGAAGAAGACATAATTAATATGTCATCTAAATAACATTGTAAATGCACCGGGAAGATACAAAGGTGCGCTGCTAAAAGAGCCAGAATTTTGGTAAAAACCCTGGGGGTGGAAGACAACCCAAAGGGAAGAGCCCTGTATTGGAAATGGCGCCCCTGATAACCAAACTTAAGAAACCTCCTGTGTGAGGAACAAATGGGAACATGTAAATAGGCTTCCGTCAAGTCTATTGATGTGAGGAAGTCCCCCTGCCGAATGCTTTCCAAGATGAAAGAAAGAGTGTGCATTTCAAAATGCCTGTACACAACATATTTACTGAGTCTTTTCAGATCAAGAATTGTCCTCTACCCACCCCCCCGAGGCCTTGGGAATAACGAAAATTCTAGAGTAGACTCCCATCCCCTGTTGGTCGAGGGGAACCTCCTGAATGGCCCTAAGGTCCAGCAAAGGCTGGATGGCCGACTCCATCAGACTCCGCCTCCCAGCATCTCTAGATACTGGGCAGGAGATAAAGAACCTGGGAGGAGTGGAGTAGAATTCCAGTGAAAGACCTGATCTAACAGTGGACAGAACCCAGGTGTCTGAAGTAATACCCTCCCATTGGTCCACAAACCATGCTAAACGGCACCCAATGGGAATGGACTGAGCACTAGTGCTGGTGATGGTATGGGCGACTTCCTCCTCCTTGAAAGGGCCGTTTGGAAGAAAACTGCTGCCTGCCCTTGCCTGAGTGATCAGGAGGTTCTTGGCGTTGATAAGCAGGCTTGGCCAGTCGGTGGAAACTGGAAGTTGACTCCCGTCTGAACTGAGGACGTTTGAAATAAGGAGTGGTCCGATGCTCCACCCCCTTCAGGAGCGAAGGAAGAATCTTCCGCTTATCCTTGGTCTCAATCAAAAGGGGCTTGAGGACCTCACCAAAGAGTTTATCGCCTTGGACTGGAGCAGATGCCAATTTCCATTTACGCCTGCCATCAGCTTTGCCAGTTAAGCAGCAGACATACAGCGCGCCTGCCACCGAGGAAGCAATGGCTTTCGTGGCAAATCTGGCATTATTTTATTTATTTATTTATTTATTTGACTTACATGCCGCCCCCTCTCCCAAAGGACTCGGGGCGGCTTACAAATTAAAACAATATAACAATAAATTATCTAAAAACTATATTAAACAAATTAAGCCGAATTAACATTAAAATCCCAAAGTTAAAACTCTAAGACCACACCACCCAGGGGTCACAGTCCGGATTGGTTAAATAACCAGGTCTTCAGATTGTGATGGAAGGTGCAGAGATCAGGGGCCAGGCGGAGCCCCAAGGGAAGTTGGTTCCAGAGGTCAGGGACCATGTAGTAGGCTGCCGCCGGGGACGCCAGCCAGCATTGCCAGCGCATCGGACCCCAAGGAGCCCCTGTCTATGAGTTCGCACAGGGCGGTTGGTATTCGATGTCGGCAGCAGTGCCACCTTATGCAGCGTGGCATCAGCCGTGAATTCTGTAGCTGCCATAATCTTATTGATGTCCTGGTGGGCACGGACATCTGATGAGGGAATTCTATCCCGCAACTGCTTCAGCCACTTGAGCGATGTCCTAGTAAAGAAAGATGCCGCCGTAGAAGCCTTGACTGCCCAGGCAGCAGCCAGATGAGATCTCTGTAGTGACTGTTCCACATGCTTTTCCTCTGCCTTGAGGACTTCCTCCGGATCCGAAGGAGCTGACGAGGAGGAAGCCAAAGCTGCGACTGGAACATCAACCGTGGGAACCTGAAGCATCTTGGTGAGTTCGGGCGCCACGTTAAAGAACCTGTGGTCAGAGGCCAGAGGATTGGGCCCTGTGGCAGGAGCTTCAAGCTGTTTCCTGATCACCTTCAGGAACAGTTTTGGAGATGGAACCACTTCTTTTCTCACTTCCGGCTCGTCAAACAGAACATCTGACTCCTCAGGAGGAAGTGAGGCCGCTACCTCATCATCTGCGCCTTTGAGATTTGCAGCGTTCCTAGCCTTGAACAACAAGGGACTAAACAAGGTGTGTTTAAAACAACCCGTAAACACAGGAACCTCATGAGACGGGCCTTCATCCGCTGACATATCGGATTCCAGCCTATCAGGTTCTCCCACCAAGGATGGAGCCACTGAGGTAACAGGAGCGAAGTCTTCAGCCAACCCAGAAACTGGATCCTGGATAAATGAACCTCTTTCTGATAAGAGAGCTTCACGAACCCGGGACCTCCTTTCTGATAGATCAGAAGCAGCAGACGCACGGTCGCCTTCTGCAAGCCTTTCTTGAGATGCCCTCCTGATGGCCTTGTCTATCAGGATTTGCAAGTTAATTGGGACATCCGAATCAGAAGGGTCAGCTGGTCTGGCTCCAGTGGCAGCAGGAGGAAAGGAGGGTTCCACCCCCTGTCTATTGTCTACTACACTCATGCCAAGGTGCTGCTTCTCCATGAAGTTCATCGACCTGACTGCCGCCCTCAGAAGGGATGGGAGAAGCACCTCTTCTGGACACATCAGGGGACCAGGTCTGGATACCAGGTCTGGAAGAAGGTCCAGGCTCCTCCAAATCCACTTCACTGATTAGTGATGCTGGAGAAGTAGCTTGTGCCGACGTTAAGCAAGAAGAGGCCTGATGCACCTTGGCTATCTGCTTCTCAATGGCCTGATGGTGCCTGGAAGCATCTTTCTCCTCCGCCTTTGAGGCCTTTTTCACAGGCTGCTTTCCTTTGGTAGAAGCAAGGAGCCACCTTTTGAGGCTTGGCGCTTT
>SOZL01000007.1:3206592-3226335 GCA_009733165.1 Naja naja | reverse complement strand
AAGTGTAGCCATTTTAGTTTCTCTTAGTATATATTCTTTTTCTTACTTTCTCTGTGGCAGTATTGGTGGGAAGGGTTTCAGGCTTGACACATTCCTAAGGGGGGAGGAGTGGAAATAAAGAGAGTGTTTTGGCTAGGTGATCTTTCTTCCTGTGGGAAACCAGCTGTCCTTGCTTGGGCCTCTGGAGGTGGAGATTTATGACATCAAGCAACGTTGAATTACTTCTATTGGAGAATGTGACTTTTGCGGGTTGTTTCTAACTTGTAATATTGTGGGGTAATTCCGGGTTGGGTCAGATCTGGAATTACCATGGACTTTGCCAATTTGATGCTTTCCTAAATAAAAGAAACTTCTTTTGAAGATGGACTTTGTTCTTTTCTTTTTAAATGGATTTCATCATTTGGAAACCTGACACACACTTGGCCAATAAATAATGCTATGCTATGCTATGCTATGCTATGCTATTCAGGAAATGCCATTCTATTATTCACGAATGATTTTTTTGTATTTTTAGAAATGTAAGCTCTGATCATATTGAGATAAAAATATTATAAGTTACTCTTTTATAATATGATTTTACATAGTTTATATATGGTTAAGCTAGAAGATTCCTCTTTACTCTTTCTGTTACATATAAAACCCCCACCCTAAAACCTAAAATGTGTTCAGTTACAAGTACATGATGCATTGTTACAATCTTCTTGGAAAACAGGAAGATCTGCCCAGGGCTAGGCAACAAGTAAGTAAGATAAGGGACATCCTCCCAAGGTAAAGCCCAGCAGTGAAACAAGATAAGACACCGAGGCACAGAAAACAATGTCATGTTGACCCTTAAGCCTGTAATTTAGCTCATCTTAGAATGTAGAAAATAAGGGGGTGTGGGGAGGGCCTCTTAGGCATGGCGTGCTTTGTGCAGGGGTATAAATGTATTGTTTGAATATGGAATTTTGCTCTCCTTGTACTGAATCCACTTGGGAAGGGTCTTGGGAGGCCACCCGCTTTTCTTTTCTTCAATAAACCTTTGAAATTGTGCACCAGACTTGTCTTCGTATTGTGAGTATAAATTTATTGGGGGTCTTATATCTCACAATATTAGAAAAGACTTTAATAAATAAGAGCAATGAAGGAGCACCGGAATTTTGTAAGCTGTACTTTTATCACAAATACCTTGACAGTTTCACAATGAAGATGAGGTGAGATCATCCGAGGTTTTGGGGTGATCTCCACCCCAGATCAGATCAGTGATGCTCTCTCCGTGATGTCCCGGTGCCTGGAGGCAGTACGGGTCTGGATGGGTAGTAACAGGCTCCAGCTCAACCCCACCAAGACGGAGTGGCTGTTCTACCGCATCTCGGTCTTTATTGGATGTACCATCTTTGGTCATGGGGGGAGAGGTGTTGCCCCGTGGATAGGCGAGAAACCTGGGTGTCCTCCTGGACTCACAGCTTGGTTTGGAGGAGCATGTGGGAGCTGTGGCCAGGGGGCTTTGCCCAGGTTCGGCTGGTTGCCAGCCATTATTTGGACCGAGATGCCCTTCGAATGGTTACTCATCTTTCGTCACCTCTAGAATCGACTACTGCAATGCTCTCTACATGGGGCTCCCTTGCAGGCGGTCCGAGGCTTCAGCTGGTGCAGAATGCAGCCGGCTGTGATGGGGTATCGATACTCCCATGTTACACCCCTCCTCGCGGCTTGCATTGGTTGCCGGTTGCCTCCCGGGTGCCTTCAAGGTATTAGTTACAACTTATAAAGCCCTTAATGGCTTGGGTCCAGGGTACTTGCAGGCCTCCTGCCAGCATCACTTTCTGATCGCCCTGTTCGCTCTCATAGGAGGGGCCTCCTTGGGGTGCCGTCGGTCAGGCATTGTCGGCTGGCGGTCCCCAGGCTAGGGCCTTCTCTGTGGGAGCACCTGCCCTTTGGAATCAGCTCCCGTGGATCTCCGTTTGGCCCCTGACCTCCGCTCCTTCCGCCGGGACCTGAAGACTTGGTTGTTTCAACGGGCGGCCTGGAATGACCGGGGGAGTTGGGTTTTATTTTAACTCCATTCGGCTTGTTTAGTTGTTTAATTCTGTTTTATTGTAAATTTTTCTCTGTTTTAATGTTCGCCACCCTGAGTCCTTAGGGAGTAGGGCGGCATACAAGTCGAATAAATAAATAAATAAATAAATAAATAAATAAATAAATAAATAAATAAATAAATAAATAAATAAGATGAAGTTGGTTTGCTACCAATATTAGCTGGACAATTTTATTTATAACAAATGCTTTGAGAATGTCCTGATAAAATACTGCCCCACTGATACTGTCAGTGCAATTTGACAGATCAAACCTTATTTTAATTCTTAAAATTGCACATCTAAACAGTATCACTAGTGTGCATTTTGTAGTGAGCAAATTGATTAGACAACAATTTCTTATAGAAAACTCAACTGTACATTATACCTGTCAGACATTAAGCACCCTTATTCCACTTGACAAATTCCCTAACCATATTTCTCAGTCTTTGTAGCCCTGCTAACTTGTATTAACCCTGATGAAAAATTATTTTTCCTTATCTTCGACTAAACCACAAAATCTAAATTTGACAAACTGGCAATTCTTTCCGTAACGGTATTATGAAAACCTCTAAAAGATTAATGGCATGTCTTCAGGTGAATTAATTTCTATACTCATGATAGACATTTGGTACTCGACACTGAGAGGACAGATAACATTGTTAGGTTACAGAGAAGGACAGTGCTGGATTGTCCCAGGGTAGCCTCTTATGAATTCTTTTGATAAGGCCATACTTCACTGTCATTGGAACTATTACCAAACTTACAGCCCTCAGACCTCACTGCACAGGTTTGTATTAACAGTGGTAATGCAGTGTTTACCCATGTAATCTTTTCAAAAACTAATACAAATAACCACCCAAAGGTAAGAGGGTGTCAGGGCTCCAACAAATCCACCCTCATTCAAATCAAAAGTCCCTAGCCGCATCTCAGAAAAAGTAAATTGGTTTATTAGAAGTTGCCATGTTGACGTGTGGCTGGGTGCAGCCGATACTAAATTACATCATACATTTTCCCCTTGACCATGGTCTTCCCACCACCACCTGGATGTGACTTCTCCAATGGGACACATCCATCTCCAAGAGTCATCTATTATGCTCTCCAATAACCTTCTTATGCTCCAACAACTTTGGGCTGCTGAGATGATTATCTAGGCATTTCAAGAATGCCTTGTCCCGCCCCACACCTTTTTTTCTGGCAGCTAAAAAGACCAAAGGAGTATCTTTTTAGTTGACAGAGGGATCAAATCGCACTTGTGTCAGAAGCACCGGGGCACTTCCGTGTTGAAAGGATTAGCTAGTGACATCACTGTTGCCCTGGGAGACACCCAGTTGGAGGCTCGCTTCATGTCTGCAGCAGGAGCTGGAGCGAAGGACGGGAGCTCACCCCATCTCATGGCAGCACTCGGATATCGAATGCAGGCTTGCTGCTTGTCAACCCAGCATCCTAACCACATGAGCCACCATGCTCCTTTGGTGAGAGGGATGTACATGCTGGTTAAAGCATTTAAAGAAAATAAACTTGGTCTGATTTGTGAAATATTGCATTGCAGGGGCAGGGGCTGAAAACACAACTCTGCACTCATATCTTGTGGAAATGAATTACAGTTTAAACAAGACATGGTACTTTTAGTAATAGTAATTTCCTCAACAATCATTGCTTTTTAAAAATAAATTTGTAGAAAACAGGAGGAGAAAGAAACTACAGTACTTAAACTAATTATTGGTGGAAGTGTAGTTACCAACTACAAGTGTACATTTAGTAAAATAAGTTTAAAACAAAAAGGTGTAAGATCACTGCATAGCTAGCAACCTTTCACAATTTTATCTTATTTAAATACTTCTATTAATCAACTAACCACAACCAATTTTATGGCAAGGAAATTAAGGGTACATGCTGTATCACTTTTGAGGTCAGTGTTGTGGCCCGCCAGCAGCCAGCTGCCAGCAGAGCTGGCGGCAGATTCGGACAGTGAGGAGGTTGGGGAGGAACATGGGCCAGTCCTGGAGTCTGGGGAAGGCTCTGAGTGCTCTGCATCGGATGGGGCCAGGGCCATCTGACAATTATCAGCTGTCTTCGGAGTCAGAGTTCAGTGGGGCAGAAGAACAGCTGGAGCCTGTTCCCGATGTGCGCATGCGCAGAGCTGCCAGGAGAAGGGAACAGTTAAGGAACAAGGGTTGACTCAGAAGTAAAGGCACAGGTGGACGGTGAATGGCCCCTCCCATAGGGAATAAATAGGAGCGAAAGGGGAGTGGGGTTTTGCAGGAGACAATTAGTTTGTTTAATTAGTGTGAAGATTTGTTCGTGACTCTCAGAGACTCCTTGCCAAGTATTTTCTTGTACAGCGTTGCACTTGGAAGCTATCGGCCTGGCAACTCTCCAAACCCGATAAGGTCTGTGGTTGTAATTCACCCTTGAAAGGCTGTTTGCTGGGACTTTGCTGGATGTGAATAATATTATTATTATTTATTATTATTTATTTGGACTTGTATGCCGCGCTTCTCCCTAAGGACTCAGGGTGGCAAACATTTAAAAACCGAACAAATTACAATAAAAAATAATTAAATAGCTACAAGTCTAAAACCAGTTAATTAAAATTACAATAAAACAACTAAAATAACCCACCCCCGGGTTAGTCCAGACCGGCCTGCTGAAATAGCCAGGTCTTCAGGTCTTGGCGAAAGGCGGCGCCTGCTGAAATAGCCAGGTCTTCAGGTCTTGGCGAAAGGAGCGGAGATCAGGGGCCAAACGGAGATCCAACGGGAGCTGATTCCACAGGGCGGGTGCTCCCACAGAAAAGGCCCTAGCCCTGGGAACCGCCAGCTGACAGTGTCTAACTGACGGAATCCCAAAGAGGCCCCTCCGGTGGGAGCGCACGGGATGATCGGAGTGTGATGCTGGCAGGCAGGAGACGCTCCCCAAGTACCCTGGACCCAAGCCATTTAGGGCTTTATAAGTTGTTACTAGCACCTTGAAGGCAACCCGGAGGCAACCGCAACCAGTGCAAGTCAGCGCGGAGGGGTGTAACATGGGAGTATCGACACCCCATCACAGCCCGCGCGGCCACATTCTGCACCAGCTGCACCCCCGGGTGGTCCGCAAGGGCAGCCCCATGTAGAGAGTGTTGCAGTAGTCGATTCTGGAAGTGACGAGTGCATGAGTGACCGTCAAGGGCATCTCGCTCAGATAAGGGGGAGCTGGCGAACCAGCCAAACCTGGGCAAAGCCCCTGGCCACAGCCCCACCTGCTCCTCTAAACTGAGCTGTGGATCCAGGAGGATGCCCAGATTCTCGCCTATCCACGGGGCAACACCTCTCCCCATGACCAAAGATGGCACATCCACTGAAAACCAGATGCCGGTAAGAACAGCCACTCAGTCTTGGCCGGGTTGAGCCAGAGCCTGTTACTCCCCATCCAGACCTGCACCGCCTCCAGGCACCGGGACATCACGGAGAGAGCATCACTGATTTGGTCTTGGGGTGGAGATGTAAAGCTGGGTATCAATGCATATTGGTGATACCTCACCCCAAAACCTCGGATGATCTCCCAGCGTTTCATGTAGATATTAAACAGGAGAGGTGAGAGAACCAACTCCTGCGGCACCCCACAAGTGAGGGGTCTCGGGCCATCTCTGCTCTCCTGCCAACACCCACTGAAGGCCCTAAAAGGTAGAGGAGAACCACCGTGAATGGTGCCCCCACTCCCAACCCAAGCCGCCGCAGAAGAATACCATGGTCATGGTATGAAAGCTGCTGAGAGATCTAAAAGGACCAGGACAGAGAAAAACCCTGTCCCGAGCCCGCCAGAGATCAGCCATCAGTGCGACCAATGCTGTCTCCGTGCTGTGTCCAGGCCTGAAACCCGATTGATACAGGTCTAGATAATCAGTTTCCTCCAGGAACAACGGAAGTTGCTGAACCACCACGCTCAACAACCTTCGCTAAAAAGCGAAGGTTGGAGACCGGATGATAGTTGTTTAAAATGGTTGGATCCAGAGCAGGCTTCATGAGGAGGGGTCTAACCACCGCCTCCTTCAAGGCGCAGGGAAAAACCCCTCACTCAAAGAGGCATTGACAACTGCTGGAGCCAACAGGCGGTAACCTCCTGGAGGCATAAACCAACCAGGAAGGACACGGGTCCAATAAACATGTGGTGGAAGACAACCTCCATGATCCTGTCCACTTCATCCAGGAGACAGGGTCAAACTCAACCCAGATAGAATCAGCCAGACTCGTCGTCACTCCATCATCCTCACCCTGCCAGTCAGAGTCCAAGCCGGCCCGAATCTGAGCGATCTTATCCACCAGTTGTAAACTAAATTCCTCTGCTCTGTCCCTGCAGAGGGTCCCCTCCTCCAAGTGAAGAAGGGAGCGAGTGACCCTAAACAGGGCAGCAGGGTGATCATCTGCGGACGCGATCAGAGCGGAGAAGTAAGCACACCTCGCCGCTCTAATCGCTTCCAGGTAAGTCCTAATATAGGCTCTTAGCTGGACACGGTCAGACTCGGAACGGCTAGTCCTCCACCTGCTCTCCAGGCATCTTCTCCGCCGCTTCATCCCCCGGAGCTCCTCGGAAAACCAAGGTGCCAACCAGGGTCTACGGCGAGGAAGAGGCCGCAGGGGACAACCCGTCGAAGCACTGAGGCCACCTGCTGCCAGGCAGCCGCCAAGGTCTCAGCCGGGCTGTGGTCGAGGGAGGTAGGCAAGAACCCCAGTGCCGCCTGAAACCTCTCAGGTCCATCAGGCCTGGGGCGAACCATAGTAGTGGCTCCTCATCCCAGCAGCGAGGGCAGCCGATTGAAGACCAGCCAGCAGGAGATAGTGATCTGTCCATGATAGGGGTAGGGTAATCGTGACCCACCCCCAGATCACTACACCACCGCCCTGAGACAAAACAAGGTCGAGTGTGTTCCCCTCATGAGTGGGCCCCTGAATCACCTGGGTCAGGTCCATGGCTGCCATGGCTGCCATGAACTCCCGGGCCAATCCCGACGCCCCCAGAGAAGGCAAGTTGAAGTCCCCCAGAACCATAAGCCTGGGGAACTCCACCGCCACCTCCGAGAGAGCATCAAGCAGCCCGGGAAGGGCCACATGCAGCTGGGGACAGGTACATCAGCAACAGACCCAACCGACCTCCCGGGCCCAATTCAGGAGGAGGGACTCACACCACCATTCGGGAAAGTGGCCTCCCTTGGAAACAGAGTCTCTGATAACTATGGCTACCTCCACCCCCCTTCCCTGAGCTCGAGGCTGGTGCAGCACCCGAAACCTGGGGACATAGATCACACAGGGGACACCTCCCGTCCCCAGCCAGGTCTCGTAATACATGCCAGATCCGCCTCCTCCTCCTCGATAAGCTCTCAAAGGAGGGGTGACTTATTAGCCACGGATCTGGCGCTTACATACACCAGCTTAAGCTCAGGGACCACATCTCCCAAGACCCCAGGGAGCGGCAGAGACCTGAGGGTCGGAGCACATCACTGCACGCAAACAGCGGGACGCATCTCAAACATAATTTGGCCTCTGTCTCGTCCCCTCCTGCCATAACCGATCGCCCTAGGGATTGTTAGTCCCACCCTGCCCACCGTGGACCCCTCACCCAGCCTCCCCGCAACGAGATTCCGCTCGCCTGGATAGACCAGGATTTAATAACAAGGTTGATTTCTCCTCCCTATCCCATTAAAACACCAAATTAAAAAATTTAAAAGAGATCCCTTAGCACCATATTTACAATTTAACCCTGGTGCATCGACATGCCACCTCTCGATCCCAGGATCCGCCTCCTTAAGGTGGGCTCTTGATAACCTGGAGGGCCACCCCAAAGACAAGGGAACAGTCTGGAGGGCCCGTAATTCCAGCAATGAGTACGCAAGCATATTACAAGGGTGGAAAAGGGTGGAAAAAAGATAACATTCGGCATAAAGATGATAAAATAGATGTAAAATGCATAAAGGGAAAGGTCCAGGCAAAATGTCCACAAAGTCCCACACCCCCCAGCTCTCTCACAGCTGTTGGGAGACCGGAGTCAAACTGGCCAACCCACTGCACTCACACCGCAGTGGGTCGGGGTCTTGAAACTGAACAAAAATCAACCCCACTGCCCTCTCACGGAAGTGGAGTAGAGTCCACTGTCATCACAACAATGGGGCCGGAAACCAGACCCTAATGGGGGAAGGAAGGGGTCCAGAACAATTTCAGGACCACCGCTAAGTGTCGTTCGCTGACCCCGCACCCCCCAGGGTGCGAAGGAATAGTCCAGGCAGATGGAACAAAACCGCAGTCATAAAAAGGGGTAGGGCAGAAGAGAGTCCAAGGATAACGTAAGTCCAAAGAAGACATAGGGACAAGCAGGAGCCAAGAAGATGAATCTGGGGATGGCACAGTTGTTAATGCCAGAGCCCCGAGTCTAGAGTCCAGAGTCTAGAATCCAAAGTCCCAAGCACCAGCTTTCCACGGGGGTCACTCCTCTGATGACATGGCAAATTCCAACCCCCCGCCAGGCCAGCACCAGCTCATTTGCCCCAGATAACATCCATCACAACCACTGTCTCCACAGAGCCCTCTTCCCCCCGAAGCTCTCACCTCCAGGAGGGGGGGGGGAGCGACTTCGAAGCTGACCCTGGGAGCAATACCCCCAACGCTGCCGCATGCCCCGCTGCTGGAATCCAGGCTCCCGTCGAAGCTGTCGAGGCCGCTGGGGCCACTGAGGCCTTCTAGGCCGACAAACCCCTGTCCCATGCCGGGCCGCCAAAGAAGGTGCTGCCACGACCATCAGGGAAGTCGGCCAGGCACTCAGCGAACCGCAGCCAAGCACCCATGGCTCCCGCAGACTGTCACTGCCGCAGCCGCCCTCTCCGAAGCTGGCCGCCACCACAACAACCGGCTTCGACACCGCCCACATCGCCGCCGCCTCCCTGCCGCCTACAGTCGCCTCCAGACCGCCAGAGAAGAAACTCCCTGGCCGCGCCGCGCCGCCGGCCAAATCGAGCCAAAACGGCTCAGTGCTATGCTTCCGACCTTCCGGAAAAGAACCCGGGGGGTCTAGCAGCAAGGAGCTCATTCCCCCACCGTAAATGCCGAACGATCCACGATTCACCCTGGGGAGCCTACTCAGCACGGACCGCCATCTTGGGCATGCACAAACCAACGCCCATTCAGATTCAAACTTAACTAGCTTTTCCCTATTGGCATCCTTCAGAAATACAATATGATATTTATGAGAGTCAAAATTAGTGTCTCACATATTTGCCTGGAACCATTTTCAATTTGCATTAGAAAAAAAATTCAAATGTAAATTACCTTGTGCATAGTTGATTAATCTGCATAGGAAAATGTTCATCATCAATGCTGTGGGATGAACATTTTTCTTTGAAAAATAAACTAGAGAAAAAAATTCCTTAGGTCACTGGTTGGAGTATTAGATGACTAGCTCTATACCCGTGCTTCACTACGAAACTAAGTGACCAGCCTTATTTTTTGGGGAAGAAAATAAGGAAAAAAATGTGCCTCTGCCTACCAGCATCCATCGGTATTAATTTGGCTAGCGTCCTGTCAGTGTGTGTGAGAGTTGAGGGCTGTTTGGAAACTGAAACAGTATTTGCTGTGTGAGCAAGGAGGAGACAGCAAGGAGCCTGGGTGTGGCTTAGCTCAACTGTTCTGTTCTAAAGCTGGTTGCTGCTGTGAAACTAAAACTGAAACTCCTCTCCTCTGCTTGTGTTTTGCATTTGGAACAGATTTCTTTTCAGGTGGGGAGGGGGAGTAGAACTCCTTAGCATCAAAGCGTGTTAATAATAATATCCAAAATACTAATGCTGTGGTCACTTCAAAAAATCCTTTCTTAGTGAGTACCTGGAAGCCAAGAGGAACATACGTGCCAAATTTCAAGTTTGTAGGCTTTACGGTTCTGGAGATTTTGTGATGATGCGTGAGTGGTATTTTGCTTTTATATATAAAGATTAGGCTAAGCCTGAGGGTGGGGTCAAGCGCATCATCAGTCTCAAGTCACTTCATGCCCACAAGAGATCTAAGTCCAGCCCACCTTGAATTCCTCTTATCTACCACCAATTTGCTTTGACTGTTAGTAGTTCAGATTCTTATAGACTGTTAGCATGCAATAAACCTGTAGTCATTTGAACTGCCTTGTTCCTGATTTGCTGTGCTTGACGTCTGTATGTTAAAGACTTAATTTTTAAAGAGAATCTAATAAAAGTTCAACATTCTTTGTGAACTCACCAATTCATAAATATTGTAAGTCACATATTTCTTCAAATAGTTAACTTTATGAATGTCTATGGAGATTCTCAATCATCCAGGTCACGGTTGTCCCAAAGGTGCTTTTTCTAAAAGGCAACTGGACTTTCTTGGTTTTTTCTTTGAAAACATTTCACTTCTCATCCAAGAAGCTTCTTCTGTTAACTTTATGAAGCAACATTGTGTGAAATTACTTTTATTAAAAAAAAATCACAGTATGCATGGCAATTTACCAAGTAGGAAATGGTAGGTGAGCCCCTACGCCTATGTATGCATAGTCTACAATACAATATAGGGGAGAATAGATTAGAGAAATAGAGGAACAGAAGCAGGACCACAATAAGTGGTCATTTTTGTTATACATGCTCCTGATTAACTTTTGTATAGAATACTTACACATGGGAACGGGAAGGGTGTCCCATTAGCTACCTTATGGGAACTAAAAATGGGAGGTGTTAAGGAAAAAGTCATGGTGGGACAAGAAACTTTTGAACATATTAATAAGTGTCATGCCCCTGTTGGAATCTGATTACAAGGGGGAAGACGAGCAGCTGACAGGGAGTGGGAGTGTGGCTCCGGTGGCTGTGGAAGAAACTGGGGAAGGGCAAAGTCTGGCTGGGCAGAGCAGGGAAGAGGTAGAGCAAAGCAGAGGGAATTCAGAGGAAGATTCAGGCCCACCCCCTCTTCATCCTAGGGCACGCAGGGAGAAATGGAGAAGGGAGCAACATGAGTTGCGTGGCTTATGGGGGAGGAAAGGACCCTGATTTCCTTCATTAGCTACAGCTGGGAACAGTGTTTAAAAAGGGAGATTGCGCACAGCAACTTGTTGGAAGTAAATCATGAGTTATCTTTTATTGTTGAGGCTTATCTGGGTTCCTGGCGTCTTCTCAACTGTGTGTGTGTTTTGTTGGCCTTTGAAGTCTGCAATTCCTTATCCTGCCCTGTCCAGTTAATTGCTGCAGCGTGGTTTGTGTGGATTTTTATTTACAGTTTATATGTACTTTGTTTTCAGCCTGAATTTCCTCCACTTAAAGACTGTTTTTGGGAGAGTTTTTTCTCCAGCCGAAGGTAACTGGACATTGGGGGCAAAGTTGGAGGTATTAAAGGGACTTTTCTTACTTATGTGACTGTGTTGCCTTTGTGCCACGCCCTGGGTCATCACAATAAGTCTGTTTTTGTCCTAAGGTGACAAGGCTATTCCCAGTAAGCACCAGTCCATCACCTACTCCAGCGGTTCCTAAACTATGTTTTGCAGAACCCTAAGGCCTTGGAGCTCTTCAAAAGGTAAGTGAGGAGGGAATTTGGTCTGGTGGAGTGGGAATTGGGTCTAAGGCCTGTGGGGACCCAGTGGGAGTGGGAAAATGCCTGTTGGGACCCAAGGTATGGGAAGTGGAGCAGGGGGTGTCTTGGGGGAGGCTTTTGGAGGGTCAGGGCAGGCGGGCCTGGGCCTGTACTAGTTCTCCAATGGCCCCTCCCATCCAGGAGGCACCCCACACTCCGCTTAATGACCAGTATGTTCATTTAACGTTTCATTGGGGAGAGCAGGGATGTGTGATGTCTCCTGTGGATGATGGCTCCTCCACGTCTTCTTCAGAGGCCTCGAGGTAGAATGAGAGCATTCCTGGCACGTCCGGTATTGCTGACCCTGAACTGCCGGCAGAGCATGCTTCGGCTGGGGACAGCTTGCAGGTGAATGAGGAAGCAGGGGAGGAGCTACCAGCCTTGGTAGATGCTAGAGTACACAGGGCAGAGAGACGAAGATCTGCCAGATTGATGGGGAAAAGGCCCCACCCCTCTTAGTGGGCTGCACTGGGAGGGGCTATTTAGCATGGCAGGCAGAGGGAGGCGTTGCTGGATGCAATGTGTGTGGGTCGTGGCCAGATGGTTGCTTGTGTTTCCAGGACTCTGCAGCTCGTGGATTTAATTCAGTTGTGGAGAGTGTTTATGTTTGTGTTTGTAGCAGCCTGTTATCTGTTCGGTGGATTAATTGGCCATTGCCTAGAAGGTTAGTCTGTAGCTTGTTCGTGGCTGACTGCTGAAAACAACCCCCTGAACTCCTGGCTTGGACAATTCCTGTGACTTCTCCTTGCAAGCCCTGAAACCGGACCACCGGACTTGTTGACAAATTTCAGTGGAGGCCCTAGACCTCAGAGAAGATTTGGGCTGTTTATTTTTGGAACCTATCCAGGCAAAACCTTTATTTCCAAGACTGTTTTTGGTTTGGCTGTAAGTTTGTTTTGCTTTTGGTTATGTACTTGGTCTTGAGCCAATTACTGTGCTAAGCTTGTAGCTGTGGGTTAACTGAAAACCTGAAATAGAACTGTTGGGGGAACAGACTGAATAAAGATGTCTACACCAACCCTGACATGTGGGTGAGTGGGGGCAGCACAGGATGGGGGGGTCATTAAGTGATATGTTTCACCTAATGACTGCTACAATATGTGACTGTAATGGGCAGGCTCCATTATGGTCATATCTGTATTATTACCTGTATTTACTGTAGAGAAAAAAGCTAAAAGGTAATCCCAAGAACAATAGTAAGCTTCAAAACCCTGTGTTAACAATCTATTACTGTATTTAACTTGCAGAAAGTTCACAAATGGCTCTCAACCTCCCATGAACCTGCTACAAAGATTGTCCCTGATCCATCCAGGATCAAATACTTTTGATTGATTCTTAATAGCAAAAATAACTCATTCCAGTTTATTGTCCTTACTTTCCCTTAAGATTATAACTGGGATCTTTCCAAACCTCTGCACATCATTCCCCAAAATCATAACTCTCCATTGAAGGTATTTCCACAGGGCTTGTTGTACAATAAATTTTCCTGTGAAATGGAACATACTATCTATTGACAGTTGTCTTCTGGTTGCAAATAATAAGTCTATTCCACAAACTCCATCAGCTTTCTTAAGGAAATCCAGTTTATCACTCATCCACACTGTCATCTTTTAAATTAATGGCCCCTTTAGCCTCCTCTAACAAGCCTCCCAGTTGTATGTCCAGTGTAACTGCTGTTGCCTGTATCTGGAGGTCTTCTATAGGCTGATTTAAATCTGTTACTAATTCATCAAACCTTTAATCTCATTTTTCAGTTAAAACTTGTAAGCTAAGAAACTGTAGGTGATGACCAGGCTAAGCCAGAGGCAGGGGTGAAGTGTGTCATGAGTCTTGAGTCCCTTCATACCCACAAGAGATCTAAGTCCAGCCTACCTTGAGTTTCGACGACTCTTCTCTACCGCCAATTCTCTTTGATTGTTAGTAGTTCAGATTTTTGTAGAATGTTACCATGCAATAAACTTGTATTCAGTTGAACCACCTTGACTCCTGATTTCCTGTATTTGACATTAATCTAAACTACTCCACAACACCAAAAATGTTCATGGACTTCAAAGGACTTGACCAATGGCATCCAATCCCAGAGCTGTACCAACAGCAGACAAGCCAGACATATGCACTCTCAGCAAGCGCCAAGACGGCTTGTAAGACAAGATGAGAAATTTAGCAGCTAATGTGCATCAGATACTTCAGCAAGTACAAGTCCTGACTCAACAAATGCCTGCCCAGCAACCTCCACAGCCTGCCACACCTGCCCAGGTCCAACTGCCAGTGGCCGCCACACTGATTCCCAAGACTCCCAGCTGCCTACCACAGAGATTCACCAGGGAGTCTGACAAGATGAGAACATTGCTAGTCCAGTTTAAAGTATTCATTGGCACCCGACCAAGGGAGTTTCCAATGGACAGGTCGCAAGTTTCTTTCATCCTCAACCTGTTAATTGACTCCACTGCCAGATGAGCACTTCTACTCATCAAAACAATGACCCTGTCCTAGATAACTTCCAAAACTTCCTTGCCAGGTTTAGACAACACTTAGGAGACCGTATTCGCATGGAGACTGCAGATCACCACCTCTGCCAGCTTCACCAAGGCAACACTACCATGAGAACTTACATTGAAGAATTCAAACTCCTTGCCACTGATTTAGATTGGAATGAGCCAGCCCTGATCTCACAGTTTAGAAGCATTCTGAACAGGAGCATTGCCAAAGAACTGATCAGACAAGGAATTCCCCGTATACTGGAGGGCATCTTCTTGGTCTCTGTAATGGATGAATCACGCCTTGCAGAAATCTGGGCACTCTCCAGCAGTCCCTACCATCCACAGCTGCCACCTCCCATCACCACCCCGAGCCTCCCAACCACTCCAGACTTGGAGGGTGAAGAGCCGATGCAAATTGGGACAGTGAGAAAAGCCCCAGCCACAGGAGAACTGATATCTTGCGCTTGACATATTTCTTTAAAAAAAGTTTCCAACAAGGCTTTATCATTAAAGTCATCCAGCTCCTGTCTTTCTTTTAAATCTCTTTTTAGGGGCATTGTAGAAAGTATATAATATGTAATGTCCCAAGTCCTTAATTTATTGTTTCTTATCCTTACAATAAGAATCCAGTATAAGGTCAGATCAAATGACTTTCACTACAAAAGGGAAAAGCCCTCATGCTGTCGGCTTCCTTATGGCAAAAGTAGTAGTATTCTTTTACTCCAAAATAAAACAGTGAAAATTCACATTGTAATCCAACAAGAGGGTGCAAAAACACATCAGCACTCAGCCAGGTTATTAACAATTAGAATTGTAGATCAAAAATCAAAATGTGGTGTTAAAACAGTGATACAGAGGGGAAGTTCTGCAGGTAGTGGGGGAGTCACGATCCCCCGCTACAGCAAGAGAAACCCCTTGAAAACCAATGCGGAAGAGTTCAGCCTTATGGTCAGATCCGGAGGCACGACAGCCTGAGAAAATGGAGAAGGAAGCGAAAAAGGACGCAGTGTGTTGTAGCGGTGAAGACTGATGAAGAGAGGTACTGAATTCTCAGAGATTTAACAACCTACAAGACCGATTCACAAGTGAGTCTCCAGTGAGGGAAAATTTGGCAATTTAGCAGTGGGAGCAGAGGATTAAAAAACGGCTATTACTATTACTGATGGTCAGAGAGGAAGGAGTGGCTACAGATTGAAAATCAGAGTGGATATCAACTGGAATATATTTAAAGATAGATTGACTAAATACTTGGATCAAATGGGTGGTTTTTTTCTTGCTGTGAACGTGGGTTGGAAAGAGAAGATTTATAAGGAGCCCTCTAGAGTGACAGAGGAGTGGAGAAGAAGTACTGAAGGAAGTAAAAAGGACATGTTGCTGGAACAGTGACTATGCTAAATAGAAAGAAGATATTTTGAATGAAGGAGATTTGACTGTGAACTTATAAATACTACCAAGTACCTTAAATATCCCTAAATATTGGAGAACTATTTAAATACATAAAAGACAAAATCAAAGAAATTGAAAAGAGATTAATTCTATAAGATCTGGACAATAGAATTTTGGTCTAAGAAAGTAAAAAGGTACTGTAATTGATGGTATAAAAGATAAAAGATAAATTCCATACTCAGAACTTATAGAATATATATTTGTATTACCTTATACTCCACTTTTTTTTCCTCTATGAATTTAAAACTTTCCATAACTGATAAGATTGTGTATTAATAAGGTTTAACTGATCGATATTACTATTTAATATTTTAAATTGCTGGACTATTGTACTATTAATTAATTTGATATTATTATGAATTAATAATTATAGATAATAACAATTAATTAACAATGGAACAACATTATTATGTTTATTAAGTATTAATAACTTATCAACTATTTTGTTTTGCAGTGGTTCTCCTCCTACCTCTCGGGGCGCTCACAATCGGTGTTGGCAGGGGGGCAGAGGTCGACTCCGAGGGCTCTCACTTGTGGGGTCCCCCAAGGGTCAGTCCTCTCGCCCCTCTTGTTCAACATCTATATGAAGCTGTTGGGTGAGATCATCCGTGGCTTTGGGGTGAAGTATCATCAGTACGCTGATAATATGCAGCTGTACATCTCCACCCCAGACCACATCAGTGATGCCCTCTCCATGATATCCCGTTGTCTGGATGCGGTATGGATCTGGATGGACAGGAACATGCTTCGACTCAATCCGACCAAGATGGAGTGGTTGTGCATACCGACATCTCGGTCCAGTCAAGAGATTCCATCTTTGGTCAAGGGGGGAGAGGTGTTGCCCCCCGTGGAGAGGGCATGGAACCCGGGGGTCCTCCTGGACTTGCGGCTCAGGTTGGAGGAACAGGTGGGAGCCGTGGCCAGGGGGGCCTTTGCCCAGGTCCGGCTGGTTCGCCAGTTACGCCCATATCTGGACCGAGATGCCCTGCGCAGTCACTCAGGCACTTGTTACCTCTCGACTCGACTACTGCAACGCTCTCTATTTAGGACTGTCCTTGCATACCATCCTGTGGCTTCAACTGGTGCAGAATGTGGCCATGCGGGTTGTGATGGGAGTTTCCCGGTACTCCCATGTTACACCCCTCCTGTGCGACCTGCATTGGTTACCAGTTGCCCTCTGGGTGAGATTCAAGGTTTTGGTGTTAACATTCAAAGTCCTACAAGGGATGGGTCTGGGATATTTACGGGAGCGTCTCCTGCCGGCATCGAATGCCAACCGCCCTGTACGAGCACAGAGACAGGGGTTCCTTGGGGTGCTGTCTGTGACCCAGTGTCGTTTGGCGTTGCCCCGGGGGAGGGCCTACTCTGTGGCGACTCCCGCCTTATGGAATCAATTACCCCTGGGACTCCATTTGGCCCCTGACCTTCGCACCTTCCGCCACGATTTGAAAACCTGGCTATTTGAACAGGCCGGGCTGTGCTGACTTCTTGGGGGCGGGGTAGTTTTAAATTTTAAATTTTATAAGGGTTTTAGATTAATTGGCTTGTATTATTTAATAGTGTTTTAGTTAATTAACTTATTGTCTGTTTTTAGTTGTGAGCCACCCCAAGTCCTTTCGGAGAGGGGGCGTCATACAAGTCAAATAAATAAATAAATAAATAAATAAATAAATAAATAAATAAATAAACTATAGACTATAATATATAGTAGAATATATCTATTTATTTATTTATATTATGAAACCTATCATATTTATTATATTGTTTGGACAAAAGTAACTAGTTTAAGATAGTTATTGATATCAATATTTAGAAGTAGATGAATAACTTATAGCTAATCAATTATAGATTATTAGTAATGATAAATTTTAGTATATTATAGAGGGTACCACAATACAGACACATAGCTAGAGGTGCCCCACAAGAGAATACACTACATATTGTATGTTATTTGTTACTACTTAACAACGGATATAAGACAAGTGTTTACACGAGCTAGGGATATATGGTATTGTGGAATCAGCTATTTACAATTTTGAAAATGACAACCACAACAACGATCACCAAGACAGGAAAGAAGACAACATCGATGGTGGCCTCCTCATCCGGACAAAGGTCAATAGAGAGTATGTTAGGGAGTGAAAAATCAGGATCTACATCGAGTCTGCAGAATGTACAGGCAACCCTGAACATGCTACAAGAAATGATGATGAAAACGCAAGAATCAATAACAAAAAACCATGAAGAAATAAAAAGTGAGATGGGCGGGGTGAAAGGGGACATCCGTAAATTAGACAGCAAGATAGGAACTATACAGGAAGCGATGGCCAGGAATGAACAGAAAATAAAAATGGTGGAAGTCAGGACAGACCAAATTGAAAAGAAGCTAGAAACAACAGAACAAAATTTAATGGTAGCAAACAGGAATCTTGAAGAAGCAATAGTACATCTCGAAATGGAGAGATCAGCGTTTTTCTTGAGATTTCAAAATATAATAGAAAGCGAAGAGGAAGATCTCCCCAACCTCATGGCAGAGTTGTTGGCTAATGCCCTACAGAAAACCAAACAAGAAATGAGAAACGATATAGATGAAATGTACAGAATATATACCAACAATGCATGGAGGCACAAACTACCGAGGGAGGTACATGTGAAGTTCGCAAGAAAAATGATCAGAGATGAAGTGTATGCAAGAACAAGAGATGAACCATTGATACATAAAGGGAAAAATGTGATGTTAAAGCAGGTTCCTAGAAGGGTGAGAGAACAAAGAAGGAACTACAACTTTTATCATCACAATTAATTAAAATTGATAATGTTTAGGTGGCTTATACCTGAAGGCATGCTGATTTCCTGGCAATAATTTTTTTTCAATTGATACACTCAATAAGGCACAAGAATTTTAGGAACATTACCTAGCGTCCGATGAAGAACAAGATAGTAGAGAAGACACAGAGAGTAAAAGTCAAGAGAAGCAATAACTGGAAAAGGAACTTGATCAAGAAGTGAGAGAAAGACTGGAAGCGAACATCAGGAAGGAGAAAGGGTAAGGACAAGATCGTAAAGACAGACAAGAGTAAAGAGAGCAACAACAATCCTATATAAACAACAAAATGGAACAGGAAATTAACCTGCTATCAATCAATATAAACGGATTGAATTCTCCGTTAAAAGAAACAAAACGTTAACAAAACTCCAGAAGCAGAATATGGACATCATTTGTTTGCAAGAGGTACACATCAAAAACAATATGGTAACATCTTAGAATCACCTAAACTAGGGAAATTACATCTTGCTCTGTCACACAAAAAGAAAAGGGGTATAGCAGTATACATAAAGGACTGGTTGAGACCAAAGCAGATATTTGCAGATGTAAAAGGAAGAACTTTAAGGGTAGAAATAACATCAAACCAAAAAAATTGTTAATAGTAATTTATGCACCAAACACAAATCGGAAAGAATTTTATAGTAAGTTACATCAGAAAATAGTAGAATTGGAACAGGAAAATGTATGTATTATTGGGGACGTCAACACGATGGTAGACATAGAAAAAGACTATACAAGTAACAAAAAAAAACAATAAAAAGAGGAAAACACTACCAACTACCTTTCATAAAATGGCACAAGAGTTCAATTTAAAAGACATGTGGGGAGAATTAAATATGTAGGAGAGACAGTATACATTTTTATCGAACCCACATAATTCCTGGTCTAGGATAGATATGGTGTGGATGGACCTAGAAGTAGGAAAAGACATTGAGGAAATAGAAATAATGCCAAATTCCTGGGCAAACCATAACCCCTTAAAATTGAAATGGAAAGGGAAAAAAAGGAGAGGAAGGTGGACCTTAAATCAGAGAATGGTGAAAGATAAAAACTATGTACTATGTACTACTTTTTCCAACTATGTTGGAAAAACTAAAACTAAAACTATGACAACGCTACAACCAAACAACATTACAAAACTTATGGGACACAACCAAAGACTATATTCGAGGTTTAATAATAGCACATGGAGTGAGAAAGAACAAAGATAAGATGAAACAACAGAATTACGGGAAAAACTTAAAGAATTGGAACTCAAAATGCAAAAAGATTCTGAAAACGAGGAAATTAAAAGAGAGACGGAGGTGGTCAAACATAGTATAAATTTAACTTTACAAGAGGAAATG